>PNEQ01023258.1:0-13386 GCA_003012365.1 Medauroidea extradentata
TTCAGTTTTACGGGATTTCATGTGATACGTGGGCTATTTGTTGTAATGTGATAATCTGAAAATGTTGCTTCCCGGAAAGTCGTTCAAAGTACAAATATTTTCTTGAATTTTATAGTAAGAGCGATTCTTCTACCTCGCATGTCACCTCCCGTCCCTCCGCACCATGTAATCTCAGATACTAGTACTTCTGGCGCAGATAGTATACAGTTAACATTGAATTTTAAAAAAGTTAACGGCATTCCCCTTCTTAAAAGGCGTATACTGCTAAAGCTAGTCATCCAACTTTCGTCTATGAGTCAGTTAATCACGTGAACTACAGCCAATCAGCAGCCTCCTAAAACGTTATCCGTCTATCAAAACCACAGCAAACTTTAACTTTTGACGACGAAGAAAGCACAGTGTTTTCTTTGTGATTTAATTGGTTTAAACAAATTTCAGTATTTTCTATTCAGCCACTTATTGGAACGTAATTTCCTATTTGTGAACAGATTTTTTCGCCAGCAATAACATCTAGGTCTTTAGCGCTGGGGAGGGATGATGTGATGTGAATATGGAGAGGCGCCGGAATGTAGGGTGAAAATCCGGGTATCATACGGCACGATTCTCACATGCGAAAGTCCGGGGACCGACCCCGCTGAGAATCGAACCCGGATCACCTTGGTGGGGAGGCGAGTACTCTAGTTACTTCGCCCACCGCGGCCTCCTATATATGATGCAGTCAACAAAATAATATTGAATTTGCTTTTTTATTTGCGTAGCGATATGATTTGTTTGAACGAGTTTCAGGCTTGCAAAATATTTAATTGCTATTTATTTACACATGTTTCGACCGATAGTATAATTTTCCTTATGTTATGCAAACGGTATATATTTTATGTTTTATTAAATTTTGAAGCTTTTTTATGCACACACTCATTCTTCTGCTGAATTAGTAACTTATTTGGTAGCCTTGACAAACCAACCAAAGAACGATACGTTAATAAACCTCGTTAATTTCATACCTAACTGCATTACATACAAATTTAATGCTGACTACAAGAATGCTTTGAAACTCTATAACCATTTCCACATACCTCCACACATTTTTTCTTTCTTATTCTTTTTTTTTTTACGCAGTGGCGTATCATACATGAAAAACATTCAAGGTTTTCTTTAATTTTGTGTAACTTACTTTGACACTACATATAAAATCTCTCTACATAAAATTAATAGCCTCATTCACACACTCATACACTCGTCAACGTACAGTCCAAACTTCTGGACCTAGATATGTGAAGTTTTGAAAGGGGCTTTCCCTTACACCGTCGACACCAACTAAGAAGGTTTTTCTTCTTTTTTCAATATTTTAAAATTATGGTAAGTTAGTGAAATGTGAAATATGTTATCCATGAATCTTCAATAGCGCTTAAGCCAATTGAGATATCAAGGTGCTTTTAACATCAGTATAAAGCTTAGAAAAATGCATCTAGTGATGATTGTATATCACGAAAATGTTTTTGCCAACATACCCTTGAAACCGCTGTGGTATCTTGAAACATACATGATTCGGTGATATACTTTTGACATAACGTAGTTGTCTGCAGACTAATAACAGGTATGAAATATTACAATATCGGGATTCATACTGGCTCAGTCAAATAGGGTAATAGTTCCAAGTATAAGCTAAAGTCAGTAATCGTCTGATAAGCTGAACGTGTGTTGAAATCCAGCAAACAGTCAAGTTTTCTTGCGATAAACCATCATCTACATACTTTTTTTTAAAGGAAGGTGGTTAAAACTGTAAAGTATAACTCCAATAAATTTCCGATATATTTTAAACCTATTGTGATTTTGAATTGTTTGAGGTTTCAAAATCAAGCCTACGAATATTCCTAAAAAGCAGTTTCAGGACTTTTTGAAATTCAACCTCTAAGCAGTGGCGGCTCGGGGGGTGTTGCCAGGTAGGACTGCAGTTGGCAAGAGCTGTACGGAGTTGTACGCTGGTTGATTCTACAGCCACTGACACGCTGATGTGCAGTTGCCCCTTACTACTGAGTGATCACAACACATTTAATAGCCGGCAAATATATCATGGTCGTTGGCCTACGGCGCGTTCATCAAGAGTGCACAGTTCCGACTATCTGCAGCCCCACCTGGCAACAACCCACGAGTTGCCACTGCCTCTAAGGACATTAAAATAAAAAACATGGTTTCAAGTAAGGAGAGAGTTACCGCCAAATTTTAATTGTATTAATAATGTTTGTTTTTTTACGAGATATAGTTTGTTTGGTAGATATACATCGTGTCTATTTTATAGTAATGAAAATGTTCTTGCTTTTAAAGTTTTTAAATAGTGGCATGACAAATCACAAAGTTACATAATACGGTTTTATACAAGAAATGAAAATCAACTGACTTAAAAAAAAAAAAAAACGAATTAATTCAATCTGAAGAACAGTGTCATGGGCTACGTCAAGACATGTATGAAAACCGACATAGACATTTTTCGTATTAAAAAAGAATGACAAAATTTTGGCAATTTTTTATTTCAAATTCAGCCATTGTTTAAAGGAACAAAAAATTCAGTGCAGTTGTTTTATAAATATCTTGACGTTACCTATGACACGGTTCTTCAGTGTGAAATTATTTCATTTCTCTAAAACCGTTTTTAAAACTTTTGGCTTGACCTGCCTTTACACAAAATCTACGAAATCTACAAACTTTTTATTACTCTAAATGTATTCGCAGTATGTGTCTGTAAAGTAAATCGTATATCGTACAAATATAAAAGTTTTTTAAAACTTTAACATTCTGCAGGGAGTCCATACTCCACCCCCTTAATCGACTGTATCTGTTAGACGTGTGGGGATATCCAGATTATTTCTGAATAAGAATGAAACTTACGTAAATACCTAATAAGCGTTTAATATTTATTTTCAAAATTCTATGGTTTAAGTGGCGGAAAGATTTAAATTGTTACAGAAACGCCGAAAATCAGAAATGAATACGGAGAAACAATTTATTTAAAGTTGTTAGTTTTTGTCGAGCTATTGATACTTGCACCACCTTTGCCACAGGCTTATCTTTACACATTTGGCTTTTAACAATTCTGACGACCTTTCTTGACGTAATTGTTTGGGACACTGGTAAGAAGTTTAGGGTTGAAATTCCGTGAATTGAATGGCGACGGGGAACTGCTATGCTATTATAAACGCACGTATTAGTGGCAGATGGCAGAAGGGCCGGGAAAACGAGAGATCCATAAGAAAAGTAACTGAACTGCGGCATCGTACAAACAGGCATGATTATCACATGTGAAAATCCGGTTGACTGCCAACGTAATCGAAACCAGATTACATACAATGATGTTGATAATTTTTAAAATAATAGCGAGTGAAGCCGCGTCCGGGCAGCTGGTACCTATACATTATAGCATATTCCTGCCCTCTACAACACAAAGAACTACACAACATCATTGTTGCCTAACAGTATGGTACAGATAAGCAGTTAACTGAACTTGAAAGCGAATGTCAGTATTTTAGCGAAGATGATAGTAGCCGAACTGTAACCTAGAAGACGGAGGAAGCGTGCCTGACCCTGGTCAATATTATGAACTGATTATTAAAATATTTACAGTTCAAAAAACCGGTTTGCAGGAGTGTCAAGTCAGGGTGTTACCAAAAAAATCCAACACTTTCAGTACACTTAAAGCACAGAATATTCACTCAAACTTTTAAGTTGATAGTAGCTTAATTGTATACGTTAAAGCCAGTATAAATATAAAATTAGATAAAGCATACCTCTTTCTATACTGTATTTCTTTATCGGATTTTTATATTTTTGCGTATATGCACTAATATGTACGGGAGTACAATTTATATTTTTAAACCCATTTTTAATTTTTTTTAGGAGGGCGGACATTGTAACCTGTACTCCCCTCTTCCTACGCCACTGAAAATGGGCATGTGTTATCACTTTTACCCATATAAAAATATACAAAACAACTTCAGTGAACTGTACTCAAAACACTGATATGAAAGATATCCGTTCTTGTATCCCCCTGTTCCTACGTCACTGTTTGAGAGCATTGTACGCAATAATGGTATGCTGTAGGCTATGTCAAGAAAAACACTAGTTTGCTTAACTAGCTTTTATTGCTTAAGTATCCAGATATAGTTATGGCGTGTTGTGAAGGAACATACAGATGATATTTACGTAACAATTACTACTTCTACCAAAAGTTTAAGGACACCATTATATTTAACTAACAAAACGTTTGGGCATTATAATTAATCCTATGGGACCTGATTATGAATGACACGTGGATAACTGTTTCAGCCTATGGTCAGAGTATAATTTGTAAAAAAAAAAATTGGAGAGTTTGTTCAAGCGTTATCTTTTTTTTTTTTTTTTTTTTAATAATATGAATGTTTTAAACTTTAATGTATTTCGGCGATGTAAAAAATAAAACAATTTTTATCCTTATTTTTAAGCAAAAACGTAAAACCCTAATGAATAAATATAACCATAGAATAACTCCCTAGGTTTATTATACAAAAATAATGTAACATTTATCACTTTTAAAATAGTTTTACTAGTATACTTATGCTAGTATAATTATAACAATATAATATTTTACCGGGATTATAATGTTACAATATTATTAAGAAAACTAAAAAAACTTTTGAGCAAACTGTCCTATTTTTTTTTCTACAAATTAAACTCTGAACGTAGCCTGAAGCAGTTATCCACGTGTCATTAATAATCTGGTCCCGTAGGATTAATTATAAGGCCAATACCTTTTCTTAGTGAAATATAATGGTTGGTGTCCTTAAAATGTTGGTAGAAACTGTAGATATTTTAAATATCACGATATCATAGAATAATATTTTGTCAACGTTAGTTTAATTGCTTGCAGTACGGAGGTTGAGAAATATTCACGTTCACGCAAATAGAATATTGGAATTTAAATGTTTGAAATTTCACTCGTTCACTAACACGTCGTTGTGTAACGTTATACAACATAGTTGACAGTAATATTTAGCAAGTTGTGCGTTCATACATTACAGTTGACAATGGTCAAATACGGGATTGTATACAGCAACGTAAGGAAAAGCAACATAAAACTTTATAGTAACCTTACTCTTCATATATTGTTGCACTACGTAATATGTGTTAATAATCAATACTTTTATCACTTGCCAGTCAGAACTGTCTAGTAGGGTATTACATACAGAACAAGAAAATTGGAGGAAATATTTTTCTTGCATCACGTTCTTCTGACAGCTGTGCGGTGACAACATTTATTTTACGTAATACATGGCTGCTTAGTGAGCTTTATTGGTAACAATCGATGTAAGGACCCAGGGAAGGAGCCACGTGTGCAGTCGTTTCGCACGGGAGAGCGGCAACGGTTTCTGTCAAACGGGGTGAAAGTGACCGTTTACAACTACCAGGGCCAACAACCTGCAACATTATTCTGTAATCAGGATCAAGTTTATCGCTCAATATGAGATATTTAGTGTCTGAAATACTTTGTTCTATAATTGTTTCTGAAGGTTTTTACTGTAAAGAATCACTACAGTGATTGTGTTACACGTTTTGTTCGTGTTTAAGGCGACCGCCTACCTCTCGCTTCAAAAGCGTTACAGTATGTTCGTAAATAGGTTTTTCTAAAAAAATATTCCACGTGTGCCCGTTGTGCCAACACACGAAAAGAAAATAAACTTCAGACAAGGTTGGAACCTCATTGTTAAGACGCGACTCTCATTAAAAACACTGTTTCTAAGCCCTCCAACATGGCTAAAAACGGCCTTTTCAGACTGCCGTACTTCAAAATGTGCTAACCGGATGTATGTGGAACTGAGATGGCAACCTGCAAGGAACTTACTTGCAGACTTTCCACCAGTATAATTATATGGCCACTGCTTTGTGTCCCATAGTAAAAACGGTTCGGCGGGAAGCTTGCACGCTAATTCAGCGCTTTGCTTGTTGAGGCAACGCGGCATTTGATGCGCGCTTCAAGGTCGACATTACTGCTCCGTCGCTTTTGAGCCTCTCACGCGCGGGTAGGCGGCGCCCCAACCTTGAGGTTAGTGAGATGGTGTATGTGGGCTGATGCTGTCGAGGAACTTCGGTAGATAGTGTACTTCATCATCAATTTTCACCACTTTTAAATGATTTTATCCGAATTGAATTATTTCATCTGCCTTGCGGTATCTGTGTGTCAAGACTTGAACGTTGCACAGCATTTAAAGGTAATTGAGCCCAGAACCTCCCGAACAATAGATCGGAGCCGCACAACGTCGAAATTGTTCATGAAAACTAATTAAAAAATAACATATTAATTTCCTAGTCTCAAAGAAGTTATGCAACAACACGTTTCGATAGAAATGCATAATGAAACTCCTATGTAATTTACTCCTCGCTGATTCGGGTCGTCTACCTCGAAAGTTTGCAAACTAAATTTCTTAAAAATTATGTTATATTATAAAATAAATATCTTGCATTAATTGTTTTAGGTATTTACGTGAGCATCATTCTGGCGCAAACAACATCTCAACATCTTTAATGGTTATGATATGTATCATCGGCTGATATAAAGCAAATTTCATGCCTTTTTACCCCTTTAGCTGTCAAATTTCGATAAAATTTAACTTTACGTCTTAAATATTTGTATAAGTATCCAAGTAAAGTGAAAATCATGACGATAGCCATTTCAGTAAAAGCAAGATCGATGATTAATTAAAAATTACGTATCACCCCTGCACAGTGCTAAGAATTCAAACTTTGAAAAATCTTACAACCTATTTGCGGCCATTTATAGTATTATCATCCTGAAGCAAAAATGTACTAAATATCTCGGTGGGTTCCATATGCATCGAGGATTTATCTAAAACACATTCCAGTCTTTTCACCTTTTAAGAGACTGGATTTCGAAAAACCCTTGAATCACTTTTTAGACGTTTTACTGGTATCTCTTAGACGTGAAAAACAAGACACTAGCCCGCTGGGCTCAAGATATACCGACGTTCATTGAAAACACATTTCATCACTTTTAACCCCTTTTCACTTCCTTAGGTTTTGAATTTTAAAAATTCGTGAAATAACTTTTCAGGTATTTGAGTAAGCATCAATCTTAAACAAAAATCACGTCGATATATAAATATGAATGGGGTCGATATATATCGATTGTGAATTGAAAATATACATTACCCTTTTTTAACCTCTTTAGGAGTTAATTCGGTAAATACACTTAAATTGTATTTACGATATTTACATAAGCGTCAATCTAAAACAAAGAGCACTTTGATGTCTCAATTGGTTCAATAGACATGGAGGAATTCTTGAAAACACATTTCACGTATTTTTACCACCTCAGTTAAAGAATTTCGAAACGTCTTGGAGTCGTGTCATAGACATTTGTATACGTAACCAGTGAAGTAAAAACCACGATGATAGCCAATTGTGTTTCAGTGATACAGACGATTCATAAAAAACACATTTTGCCCCATTTTACTGATTGGGGGTCGAATTTAAAAAAAATCCTAAAATATATTTTGGGTATTTACGTAAGCATCATTTGAAAGGGAAAACCAACTCTCTATCTCGATGGATTCGATAGATATCGTTAAATAATCAAAAACACATTTTAGGTCTTTTCATCCCCTTAAATGTTGAATTTAAAAATACCTTCGATTGGCTAATAAACATTTTATGTGCGTCCTATAAAAGTAAAAATCACGATGATATATCGTCGCGTTCGAGCTCTACCGACGTTTCTTCGGAAATACATTTCACCCATTTTCACCCCCTTGGCAGGGGCGTCATTTAGGTGGGCAGGGGGGCACATGCCCCCCTCCCTGGATTTAGAATTGCATGTGTATAGTAAATATTTTTATTTTTTTATTTAAATAACGATTACTTAAGCACATAAAACTGAAGTATTATTTATTAAAGTTTTTAATTAATAATACTTCAGTTTTATGTAATAAAAAAGATGCAACAAGATACTGTCGCCGAAAAAAAAGCTTGCCCCCCCCAAAAAAAAAACCTGAAATGACGCCCCTGCCCCTTGGAGGTCGAATTACGAAAAATATCCCGTCTTAGTGCTCGCCTACGATCTGAGGGAAACCACCACAAAAATGTTCACGATTCTTGGTCCTGTGGTTTGGGTTGCAGTTTGATATTTCAGTCAGTCAGTGTTTTCTTTTATGTATAGAGATATCTAAGCAAGTAGTCAGACCATAACGTCACCGCGAATGCCAATTAAATATTACATTACTGTTAAAATATGCATTTGTTTCAACCCGCAGTGTGAGAATGAGAATACGCGTGCATTGAATATTAACATTTTGATACAGTATAGGTAATGGTTATTATCTGGTTATTTGAAAATGTGTACACAGTCGTAACTTCATTGCTGTGTTTTGCAATTACGTTTATTTTTATCTTCATGTTTGAATAATATAAATTGACATGTGTCAGTTTTGCATTTACTAAATGACTTGTGCGCCGCACTGGTTCAGCCAATATACAGTGTCTGGTCGCTGGAGGAAGGTGTGAACGGGCGATGCTCCAATCCTACAACACAACCTGTGTCGAGCGCAGTTAGAGCGCACCGCTATTCGTTGTTCTGCAGGTTGCCTGGATGCCAGGCTCCCGCTTACACACAGCCGATGATTGCCGAAGTGGACTTTGATTATTTCAGTGGCCCAATTTTTGTGTCCATGACTGTACATACTGACGAACTCCAGGTCGTTTATGTGTAGTTTGTGAAGGCTCGCCTGAAGATCGCATACATATAAAATTCAAAAATGCAATCGTCAAGTTTATAAAATATTTATAATTTCGGTGTAGAGAGAAAATAATTTCTGTTTAGGCGTAGATTGTATTGATTTAAGTAATTTGTGGTAGCAAATAATAAGTTGTAGCGATTACATGGTAAAGTACTTTTGCCGTCAATGCGTGGCAATCACAAGTTACTGCGTCAAATATGTGCTACGGTTTATTTTAAAAGCAGTTCCGTCGTAACAACATTCCTTTTCACTAATAGAAGAAAGAATTATATAACAAAAGAGACAGTGTTCCGTGTAAAAGTCACCAAGGTATTGAGTATGACTTGAGTTAAAGATACAGAGTTAGCATTTTACACCGATGAAAAAGTAATCTAGCATATTGTGGTACAGACGATAATTCTGCTAAATTTGGGACAGCTATCATAATTAGTAAAAGCTATAATGTACTGTATATTGTTCTTACAACATAATTGTTTGTTTCTTCTGCAAAATACAATTTTTACAGAATATATAATGTATTCTAGAGAATCTATGGTTCATTCAACAGCGCAGCTTGCTGTAGATACATTTCTGAACAGTACAGGAAACCGAAGATGTTTGCTTTCTTTATTTAAATCCTCTCAGTACTCTCGTCCACGCTCGTGAACGTACTGCTTAGGAAGATAGATCACAGGATTGTGCAACATTTGGGCACATTTTTTTCAGGATCCACAAAACTCATATGCCTCAAGCGACAGATACTAGATCATGCACGATTGGCCCAGCATCTCAACCAACCGGGAGGGAAGAATTCCAGTGATTGGACGAAAACCACAGCCAGTCACAGCACAGGAAGCCGAGGATTGGTCGGTAGCCCTGGCCAATCAGACCTGAGGTGAACGTATTTTGCGAGTCCGAGGCCTATGAGTGCGGAAGTGGTAAGGACGACACTCCACGGGCATCACGCCTCACTCTAGCCTCTAAGCACATGCCGTTGATCTGGCGTGCGGTCTTCTAGCTGGCAACTCGCCTCTATGGGACTTTCAGTGGTGATCCTATCAATGTATGACGTAATCTTAATATATAAAATGAAGTGTCCTGACTGACACACTCACTCACTCACTCATCAATGCACAGCCCAAACCGCTGGACCTAGAACCATGAAATTTTGAGGGAAGTTTCCCCTTGGCCCGTAGTCACCCACTAAGAAGGGATTTTTCGAAATTCGATAATTAAGAGGGCGAAAAGGGGTGAAATGTGTTTTCAAAAATCCCTGATATCTCACTAACCGAGAAAGCTATCATAAATTTTTTAACTTCATAGCGTTGCCCAAACAAAAGCATATTTGTGAATTTTTCGATTTTACGAAAATCGAAAAGTATAAGGGTGAAAACCCGTAAAATGTGTTTTTTATTATTCCGTGATTTCTCCTAAATCATTTCAGATAGTGAGGTGATTTTTTCTTTAAAATGACGCTTAAGTAAATATCTAAAAAGAGTTTTCAGAATTTTCGAAATTCGTCCTTGAAAGCTCTTAAATATAACGTGTTTTTAATTAATCCCACTTATCTCCTAAATCAGAGGTAATATTGAAATAGTTTTTGCTTTAAAATAAATATTACATAAATATACAAAAATAAATGCCAGGATTTTTTTAAATTCGTCCTTGAAAGCTGTTAAAAAATACGTGTTTTTAAATAATCATCTGTACCGCTTATACCCGTTGAGACATCGAGATGATTTTTTGATAAGAATGAAGCTTGTGTAAATATCTTAAAATCAAATTCAGGATTTTATGAAATTCGAAAATTAAGGATGTGAAAAGCAGTTAAGTGTTACAGTCTACCGATAAAAGAGAATGATCACTGATAAATAATTCAACAGTTGTTTCTTTTTGCCAACCTACTCATAAATAAAACTTCTTTGGGTTGTACATATTTAATAATTTACATTATAGCCTAAGTTAAATTTAGAAATACACAAATCTAGTGACATTTCAGTTTATGTATGTATAAATAAGGTTTGTATATATTTACAAAATATTTTTGTATATTTAGAAATAAATATTTCTTGTAATTATCCTAAAAAAACTTAAATTTTCTTCTTATTTTTTTTTACTCTCTCCAAGGGAATTTTTTTGTAATATTACAGTAGGCCGCGGAAGTTTTACATCGACGTATCGGCTCATAAAAATGAATTCCATTTGTTATCTATGATAATTTTATAAAACTGTTAATTTATTGGTTTCGTGGGATTATTCTTCTACTACATTACTTATGTTTTCGCGATAGTGTAAAATCTTTTTATAGTAAATCTATAAAATTGTACAGAGTGCAGTAGACATTTCAGAACTAATCTATTGCAAATTTGAAATCATAAAATATTGTGGACAGAAAGGATAAAAAGGGTTAAGTTTACTACAAAATGTACCGTAAATTACTTTAATAAAGAGAACGAAACCATTCGACATAAATAATGTGTTGTCAACCACTAGACGATTTGTCAGTCATGCAAGGAGTAGGAAGTGGTACGAAACCTAACCTGCGCCTTCGTCCATCCTGATTTCAGTTTTCCTTAGTTTTCCGAAATCACTCCAGGAGAATGCTGCGATGGTTTCTTAACAAAGATCATGGCTAAAGATGATGGTATAGCGTGAAAATGTTTTGTCCCAACATACCCTTGAAAACGCTGTAGTCTCTTGCAAAATGTATTATTGGGTGAAATACGTCTGACACAGCATGGCTGTCCGTAAACCAATTACAGGCATCAAATAATACAATAGCGGCATTCTCATTGGCTCAGTCAAAGAGGGCAACAGCCATACGTACAAGCGAAAGCCAGTAATCTTTTTATAAGTTGAACGTGTGTTGAAAGCCAATAAACAGTCAAGTTTTCTTGCGATAAACTATGATCTCTAGTCACGGCCCTGACTCACGTGCACATCGGCAGTTCTGTTTCAAGGTTATTGGCAGCGTGTCTATGTTCAGACACGTTTCTCATTTTACTGCACAAATCAGAATAAGATTATTGTGAGTCTGTACGGCTATAATTTGCCAAGGCAAGTGAGAGTAAAATCATCCAATCATGTAGCAGATCTGCAGGTGTGCACATGACGCATCGAAACCAAATGTTGTACAAATCTTTTCGCCATAAAATCGTGGCTCTAGCCATAGCCATCTTTAGTAGAAGGCTGCGGCCTTAGATCTGGCAACCCTGCACACAAGGGTCATTTTAACACTTCTTTTAGCTCCTCAGAGGCAATGGTTGTACATGATGCGTTATTCTGCCCTATACATAGGCGAATCAGGGGAAGTCGTTGCCTTTGGTGAGACAAAAGAAGTGTTAAAATGACCCTTCCTGACAGGGTTGCCAGATCTAAGGCCGCGGCGTTGTACTAAAGATGGCCATGACACTGCACCTTAGCTTTCAAGGTTATGGATAGAGTTACTCATTTTTGGTGAAAATAATTTTGCACCAACTTGTTTCATCTGGTAGCATGCATTTGTGAAGTGGTGTCTATCATTTGACTGTTGCAGTCAGAATAATGACATTGCGACACCACACGTCTGTGCATTTGCGGGTAGAATCTCTAGATGCTCAGATTTAAAAACATCCAGGCGTGCATGTAAGTAAGGTATTGGAATGAAGAAGTGCAAAAATAGTCTCGCGAAAATCTGGTTAGGTCTCTAATAAGAACGAATATTTCACTGCTACTTCTTTGATTGGTCGACGGTTGTCTTGGCATACCTTTGACTACAGCAGTCCAGTAATAAATAATTAAATAATTCATAAGAATGTTACTTGTTACCCATTTGTACGGCAAGAAGCCAATGTATAACAGGTTGTTTGCACACGGAAATTTCTCGGGTTCAGAGACCAGCTGGACTATACAGTGTACAGTCATATATACAATCTGCCTTGAATGAAACTTTTGCTGTCTTCTGCTACGTATTTGTTGTCCACTGTCCACTGTCGTTTTTGTCTATTTCCGTCTCTTTTAAAATTGGGAATCTGATTTTCTTGATGCCCGTCTTTTGTGTTTGGGTGTTGTCGAAATCTGACTTGGTTCTATCTTTAAAATTCTTGCTAAAAACAAACTTGTCCGAATTATTTTGGGATTGTTGTTTTCTGTTTTTTGTACTTTGTCATTCAACAACGTTTGGTCAACAATACAAGAGCATCCACAGACAAATATATTCTTATCGTAAAAGCCGATTGCAACAAACATTTAAAAATCACACTTGTTCATTGGCTGTTGCTTCAGAGAGTGGCCAGTTATACATCTGATAACTAGAGTCACTAACTTCCCGCGAAAATAATTTGGCCCCAACACAGACTAAATAGTAATACAGACGTGAAATGACGTGGCGGCTCGTTTGATATAGGCGAACTTGGCCGCTTATTGGCTGCCCGAGGCTGTAGACTCCAGCCACGTGTCTGTTTGGCTCCTGCATGTTACTACAGGTTTCCTATTGGCCTGGCTGCCGACTAGCAGAGCAGCTGCCTCACGCTGATTGGCAGTAGGTGTTTCCGCCATGTTGCTGGCCAGGGAAGCCATTTTGCTGGCGTGTGTGACTGAGTTCGCCTTCCTGCCGACTATTTCACTTCTGTATTCCTAAATATTCTGTGGC
>PNEQ01023259.1:0-13388 GCA_003012365.1 Medauroidea extradentata
AAAAAAAAAAAAAAAAAAAAAAAAAAAAAAAAAAAAAAAAAAAAAAAAAAAAAAAATGTAGAACACCTTAGACGGCGAAACTATGTAATGTAAAATAACACTTCGTAAATTAACACACTGGTAGAAGTGTTAGGGAAGTAGATATGAAGAAATTGTTTTTATACATTAATGGTAGCATTCCAATTAATAAAAAACAGTTAAACGTATTTTAATAATATGTGACTGGATTAAAAAATGTCCACCATTATATGTGAACTTTTTGTTTTGAATAAAATAATTGTTTTTAAGGCCACCAAATATTCCGTCAATAGTGATCTAACAAGAACTCTTTTTGTGGCAACCACAAAAAAGTATTTTTTTTTGCGAATACGACAAAAAAATTTAATTTGGTGATTTACATACTGGCAACACGATTTATAGCAAATATAAAACAGTTTTCTTTGTGTGTATGTACCTTTGTGGCAGATAGATCACCAACATTTTTTGATAAAAATATTTCTAGCTGAACAGACGTCTGTGTAAGGTAACATGTGTAAAGCGTGTTCGACACGCGTGTTGCGTCAGATGTTAATATTTGCTCTACTTCCTACGTTAATTGTACTTGCGTGTTCGGTTCGCACGGGCTGAAGCTCTCATAATTGCTCAGAGCTACATAGTCTGTTCACAACGTCGTATTAAGAACCTTACTTTGCCATTTTCTTAATTTCACTCATATAGAAAAAATACTGGGCTCAGCAACCACTAACGCAGTTAAAAGGAGGGGGGTCTGACAATTTTATTGCATTTTATGTTTTTGAGCCGTAACATTTATTCGAATTGCATTATCAAAATTTTGTCTTCGACAAAGCATAGGCTATATCCTTGGTAAACTGTTTTGACATAAATAATAATGGAATATTTTATTATTTTGCCATGCAGAATCATTGCGAGAGAATTTTTGAAAGTAATCCTTTAATTCTCTTGCAATGCTTCCGCATAACAAATTAATGAAATATCCCAATATTATTTATGACCGTCAGTGTACCAAGAATATATCCTATGCTTGTCGAAACGAAAAATTTGATAATACAATTATAATAAATGTTATGGCTCAAAATCTCAAATTATAATAATAATAATTTAAGGACGCTGCCTTTCTGAGTGACGTGGTGTGAGCAAGGAAAGTACTTCGCAAGTTTAATTACATATAAATTATATTTATTTAAGAGTTATCGCAATTCGGATGAAAACTATATTTTATGAACTGAAATGTTTATATTGTGACAGGAATGAACATGTCGGAAAAATAGGATAATGTTTTCTAGTTTTTTTGGTAGGGAAAAATACTCGAGCATTCAAATATTTAAGGTATAAAAAAACACTCTGAAAGAAACTACAGCAACGTGTAGGGACATCTGATTTTCGCGTAAAGAATTTCCCACCAGTTTGGTTCAGTAACTTATATGTAGGAATCTGTAACTGTCGTAAAAATATTTTTGCATCACTTCATTTCTATGCCTTACTTGTACACCTGCAACTCTGCTTCGTTGTCAATGATGGGATGTTTTTAACTCTCATGTAATCACAGAGGCGTAACAACATTGTTCTGGTTGGCACAGTCGAGTGGTTCCCAAAGTTTTTGGTCTTGCGACCACCTTTTGGGTACGACTTTAAACCGCGACCCCTTTTTGTTTACCATTTTTAACCGCGACCTCCTCCATTTCAACAAATAATATTTACGCACATAGTTGTTGTCTCAGTAATTAGTCTTAATTTACATTTTAAGTTAAGTTATTTGTTTAGATTTTTATTTTTAGATTTTTCAGTTTTATTGAGTACTTTTCTATTTTTAAACTTATTTTGGAAGCCTGTCGCGACTTCTGTCGTAACAGCCCACGACCCCTTTAGAGGTCGCGACCCACAGCTTGGGAACCAGTCAGATAAGTGACATACAAGCACACCTGCAGCTTTGCTGCTTCATGGTTATTGGCAGTGCGTCATTGTGCAGAGACGTCACTAATTTGACTGTGCCAATCAGGAAAATGTTACCGCGATACACTTTTTTTATTTATTAATTTTTTTATTTTTAATTTTATTTAAGTTTTTTTATATAACGAATACAACTACTGAAATATATATATATAGTGGAAATTACCAAATATTTTGCTTGTATTCACCCGTGCAAAATTTATTCTTGTGTCACCATAAATACAATTCGTGTTCATCGTTTAAATATTGCGGTTAACCACAAAATTACTGGGGGCTGCGGTGGCCGAATGGTCAGGCCATTCGCCTCCCACCAAGGCGATCCGGGTTCGATTCCCGGCGGTGTTGGTCACCGGATTAAAATGTGTGCCATTCGTGCCGGACGATGCCGTTAGTCAGCTGGTTTTCTCGGGGATCTCCCGTTTCCACCGCCCCCTTCGTTCCGGTGCTACTCCATACTCACCTCATGTCACCCCTCACCAAAAACCTCGATGGACCGAGCGCGTGAAACGTGATGTAGCTTGGTAGGAAAAGGATTTTTTCTTGTGTAACTATGAAAAATGTTTACAATGAGTTTATGTACGAAAAGAAGAAACGCTTAAAACTAAGTGCATATGATTTTTAAAGTGCCGTCCGCTAATTAAAACATGTTTTCCAAGCTCCTGAAATGTGCTAAATAATTACTTTTACACGTTACTGTAGCTGATAAAATATCAACAGTAATCGGGAATACAAATCACAGAAATCTGCATTGGACTTTACCACATACTTTCCACAAATTAAATAACAGGTTCATCGCTTGTAGTCCCATTGAAGACGCTGCACGCTAGTTTAGTCCTTTGTGACTAGAGGCGATGATGTGTTTGACGGACATGTTGCATTCGACTTATCGCCTTCCCCGTTTCATTGCCTCAACCGTAAAAATAATAAAAGCTATCATCCACTAACTTTTAAGCGCTGAACAAAATCTCTCACTCTTTCTCACTCACAAAATTATTTTGGCCAAGGAAGACCTCCGACAGAATTTTCTTGCCCTAACTCTCGGCTTTGGAAAATACCAGAAAAATAACTCGGTTGTAAAAGTATGACAACAGAATATTTAGGTATACAGAAGTGAAATACCCGGTAGAACTGCGAACTCAGTCACACACGCCAGCAATGGCTTCCCTGGCCAGCAACATGGCGGAAACACCTACTGCCAATTAGTGTAAGGCAGCTGCCCTGCTCCCCGGCAGCCAGGCCAATAGTAAACCTGTAGTAACATGCAGGATCCAAACATACACGGGGTTGATATCAACAACCTCGAGCAACCAATAAGCGGCGAAGTTCTCCCGTATCAAATGAGCCGTATCATCATTTCGCGTCAGTGTTACTATTTAGTCAGTGGTATTATTAAGGAAAATTCGCCATTTTCGTGTATCAAGAGATGTAAGTTTGCCAACCCAATGGCAGATACGTGCGCGAATAGATGCAGATGGGCGTCGTCTAAGCTGCCGTCTGGCCATGCACCGGTCAGAGGGACAGTTGACGACGTGTGTGTCTGCTGCAGTGGTGAAGGTAGGATGGAGGGGAGGGGTCACCCTGACGAAAGGTCGACACGTCGAAGAAACCACGGCCAAGCCTAACATACCACCTCGTCTTCCATCCCGCCCGTCCTGGTGTGGGCTCATGTGATTCATCATCACTGCGAGCGAGAGCGAGAGAGTTGGCACGACTGCGGGCCCAGAACAGATTACCTGACTGTCTCTAGCAGGTTAGTTTTCGTCAACACCTGGTAAGTCAGTGTTACCCTGCTAAACGGAAAACTTACCTAACAAGTAACAATTTCTCGATACCGACAATTTCATTCTTCATTTAACACGCAAAGTAAAACATTTTTTATTTACATCAACGATATTTAACACAACTGAGGTAATATAACAATTAATTAGAGTATAAAATATTTTTTTGGTTATTTTCAACGAATTTTGTTTGCAGTTGATACTGGTTCAGGAATGATCCACACACATCACCCTTAAAAATTAATGCAGGAATGCAGTCTATTGCAACTACTGACTATGGTACGACATAATTTCTAGTTAACTGTGAATTCTAGCGACTTGCGACAAGAGGGCCTTTTTTTGTTTCTTAGAAGTACTGTTCAGAAAGACAACACAAAATGTTCATAAAACCTAACGGCAAAAATGTTCTGGTCAATGTGAGGGTGGCCAACCCTGTTATTTACATGAAGGGAAGGATTTTAAAGAGTGGTTTCGTCACAGCTTGAGGATCTCGATAACACTAAACATTGCGCAGAGAATTGTAATTTAACTTAACGCCCTTTTCGCTATTTTCTATAAAAAAAACAATTTAAAAATGGACTTTCAAGGGTTCGTGTCTTTTTTTATACATCACATTGTGACAACGTCATGTTATGTAATCTCTCTCTTAGTAAAAGACTAATATTGTGTAAACACGTGCGCTACAAAATTCGTTACGTACGTTCAAACAAATTGCCAAAGACGTTGTTGTAACACAACTGGAGAATTGAGGTTAGATATATGTATTAATTATGATGGACGTGTATGCTAAAGTACATAGCAGTATTATCTTCTCACACCACACGGTGTACACATTCACTGGTTTATTTTCACTATTTAAAAAATTAGATAGACCACTTACTAACAATAGCTTTGTAACAATTACGACAAATCATTAAAATTTATAAGTCGATTTATGAGTTTCTTTGAAAATCTTGTTAACTTAGGGCCAAGGGTTCCAATTTATTCGGTTTTTGAGAGTTTAATTTTTTAAATCATTAAGGCAGCTGGTATCACAAAACCGTTACATAAAAATGTTAAAAATTTTTTGTTCCATGTAGACTAACTTTTTTCAAAACATAACTTTCTGTAATTTTGCTAATTACCAACTTAATTACATTTTCTTAAAGTCAATAAGTAGCTAAAATTATAGGAACTCATGTTTTAAAAAAAAATTATGCTCCATAGCAGAAATAATTTCCAACAATTCTATGTAACGGTTCTGTGATATCAGCTCCCTTCCAGGATTTAAAAAAAATAAAACCTGCTAAAAAGACATAAATAGGAGCTTGTACAATTATAATGTATGCTGACGGCAAGAAAGATTTAAGGAAACGTCGGTTGAAATTTCGGTTGGTAACAGTGTCATATCGTGGAGTGTTTCATAGGTGTGAAGGCTAGGCAATGATTTTTTATGCAACACTAAGTGTATGTAGGATCACTAGACTCGCAGTAAAGGTACAGACTTCTGCAGTAGTGTGGAAGAGGCAAGAAACATGTTCTACAGTAATACGCCTTGGTCTTCAGAACATACATTGATTGTATATCACCGATAGACAGATTGATTCCATGTGCTCGAAGTGTATAATTATTAATCTAGAGAAAACTACATAAAATATTGTACAATTACGTAAATGAATTAGAGTAAATAAAAAGCCATGTAGGTCTAATATTTATAACTAAAAGCTTGTTTGGTATAATGTATTTTAATTAAATATGTTTTGCTTAGTCATTGTTAAATGTAAGAGAATGCGCATGCCTTAGTTTCGCTATGTTAAATTAAGGTGAAGAATAAATATATAACCTGAGCTTGGATTCCAAGCGTTGGAATACGACCATGTTACGCCACTGGTTAGTAATTAGACATTGTCAAACGAAATTTACAGTCTTTTTAAACAGTACGTAATGAACATAAAAGTCTTGTTGTTAAATTTATGAAGTAGGAAACGGTAACGTTGCGAAGAAACATCTGGAAGCACATTCGTTCAACTCATTACGCGTGAAATATAACTAGTGTATCTTTTTAGAAGAAAGCTATGTTTGATTTTACAGGCTCTACAACAAAGCACCAATTTTGCCGTATTTATTCCAATAAAACTGTACGTTTCAGTGACATATGACTCTAAATAACTTGCATCGCACAACGGCGTACATTACATGCCTTTGGGGTTTGAAGAACTTATCAGGGTAAAATAAGCCTTGTTTTTATGTTTCGTGCAATATTTCTTGCAAAAGCAATTTCTCGTTCAAAAGAACCTGATAGTTACAATGAAAACTGCTTTGTTAATTGTTTTCCGAGAGACTGAACTGTACATTTTACGCTGACATAACTGATATAACTTCCCTGCTTAAAATACATTATTATTGAAACGATGCGTGAAAGAAAGTTAATACAGTTTTTATGTATCGTGGAAGGCAACTTTGTTTTACTGACCTTACAATGACGAAACTACAGCTGATTTTTACGGTGTAGGATTATGTTTCATGATTTATCACGCCTCTCAGTTATAAACAAAAAGTGTCATGTGTTCTACAGTTTTCTAATGATGCCTTTACACTGAATTTTCTTGTATCTCTGAGAACGAGGGAGAACAAAATTTTTTCTGTGCTAAAAAAAATAATCATGTAATTCGATTTTGTGATATTAAACAATGTTCATCACAAATTAAATGCACATTTCTACCTTTAGTGTAGGTAGACTATAAATTTAAACGTGCAAACAAGTTAGATTTCCACGTCTCCGGTTTAAATGAACACAAGTTAAGAGTGAAAACGTTTTTCTTTGCAACGTTGATGAAATTCGTATAGGGCTGTTTAGCGTGTGATAAATGATTCTTGCTTTACAGGAAATAAAACTTTAAATAATATATTTCATACCACTAAGCTTTTCTTTGAAAAGTTTTTTGAGAACATTTTGATGAATTTTTATAAAAATAAACATTGTGTTACATATTACAACCATAATTTTGCTAAAATATTTTAGTAGTAATACAAGGTTTTGTTTTCCATTGTTGTATTTATTTTATCAAATTTTAGCAAATATAGTTTTTGCAGCGGTTCGTATTTATACAAGAATGTTCTTCGTTTTACATCAGAATCTGTATTGTGGCAAAATAACTACCTAATAAAACTTCATAAAATGTGTATGGGAAATTGTTAACCCATATATAGTATAGGATATTTGCCATAATTCTTCTTGTAAATACAGAAACTGTTTAGCATTTTTAATAACAATTCTTGTCTAACATCAGGACAGGCACGTTTCACAGTTTCTCATAAATGTACAGGAACGCTGCCGTTAATGCGAGGGAAACACTTGTTCAGGATAGACTGAGTATTGCTTAAAATGTTATGTGAGCAATTTTCCACCATCTTTACTATTTTTAAGATGAGAACGTTCATGTAACTAAAAATTACTGTGAACGTTCCAGAGCTCTCGAAACGTCGTTAATACTGACTGTTTGGAAAACTACTGTGTTTTGTTTCGTCTCATCGTTTGTGTCGTTTGTTGTTTTTTCTGTTTGTGGCCGACATCTTTGTGTTTTGTTTCGTCTCATCGTTGTGTCGATTACTATATTTCTGTTTGTGTTTTTGTTTCGTCTCATCGTTTTGTCGCATGTCAACTTACGTTTCTTTTTTATATTTTTGTTAATTCTTTTATTTTCTGTTTTGTTCCTTGTTTTATCTTACCAGATTCCAGTTTTGGAATTTCATGTTGTGTATGTATCCTAATGACTAAAGCATATTCTGCTTATTTATGTTTTCTTGTCTTATTTTTAGTTTTCTTTTGACAGTCATTTATTTCGCAATGGAGTATGTCCAAGCAAATAAATCCAGTCATGCACTCCCATTGCACAGTTCTTTCAAAGATCTGTACATTTTTAGCTCCAAAAATATGTACTTTTTTGTTATTATTACTGGTGTTGGGAAGTGTTCAGTTTAAAGGTTTAAAGTGAACCGCCTACACTTTCGTAACACTCAGTATAGAGATTGTGATGTTTGTTTTCGCGAAATAGATGCAACAAATGCGAAATCACCTTTTTTTCCCCGCGATAAAATGTGAAATAGTACTAAAACGTTATTTCACAGCTGTTCTTTACACTTCGGTGTGGTCGCACAAAACTAAATTTTTATACGTGTCCGTTAGAATTTTTTCTGCCGATTTTTCAAGTTCAGCTTTAGAATTCTTTATTACAACACGCCGTAAAGCACAATCTTTATTAAATAAACCTATAAACACTAACAGGAAAACGGCTGTCATCTTTTAAAACTGATAGTGTAAACAGAACACAGAAGAACAAGCTTGTAGAGTGTCGTAAGCCATCTTCCGATTTGTTGCTGGGTGCGTTCCATAAGAACGACAGCAAAATCGCAAGCAAGTTGCCGTATCAAGAAAATACAAAGCGATAAGTCTTACTATTTTTTTAAATGCTACAAAATTTTTACTTTTAAATTCAGATAGCTAGATTTATCGTTTTTAATGCTTCATATCGCTGTCTTTGTGGAAAATTTAAATATAACATACGTATTTTGTTAATCTTCAACGCAAGTTCAAGAGCTCGGTGTACAGCTATTTTCAAGTCCACGTTTTAATTTTTTTATTTGTACCAGATATATTTTTTTTATTTAGACACAAAATATTTAACAAAATTTGCTGTTATAATTTTTTTTTATTTAGCATAGTTTTTGCTCGTTAAAGCCAAAATTTGTATGTTTCCGTTTTAAGGACGACAGTAAAACCAACTCACTGACCAAACTGGAAAAATTCACAGTGAATAACGATGTTGTATGCTACTAGTTCAACTATGTTAAACCACGAAATAAAATACTTTTGTATTTTATAAAAAATTATTGAATTTTTAAAATTTTATTATAAATTTCAGCCTTTTTATTTAGATACAAAAATGTTTTTATTCTTTGTTTTTATGTACATGAAGTTGTAGCCAGTGACGTCTTTATCCACTGGGAATCTGTACGTCTGTCTGTAACATCATAGTTCTTAAACGGATTAACCAATATTATTATTGTTTTTACTTTTTTTAAGGTGACTTTATTGAGAGAGTTCTTAACTCTAATCCGAGAGTAAAACATGTTCAGCCGTTTCAATATCATCAACTGATTTTTACTTTTAAGATTAGTTTTATGTCGATTTTAATTTTTAATTTAAGAAATTACTTGTTACAGTAAAATGTTTATTGAGCATTGTGAGGTAAATGTGCGTATGTTTTACAGTGTAGGTATGGAGTACCCCAGCTCTAGGACTGTTGACAAGCCTAGCCACTGGGATTGAAGGGGTTGAGCCATAGCGACCCCTAAAGTGCAGGAAGGGTTGGGGGTGGAAGGGGGTAGCTTGCGCCATCGACAGGTTCACGCATCGTGCGTGTGTGTGTGTGTGCGTATGCGCGCGCGTGCGTGCTTGGTCGATACGCGAGGGGCCATTTCGACGACCGCACCACCCCCATAACAACCCCAATCCTCTCCCTTACCAACCCCATCGACACAAATATGGCTACCGACTGCCGGCTTCCCTCGCTGACAGCGGAATAAATCGCCGCACGAGATAGGGACTGCTATTTTTACCATGGTAAGTAATGCTCAAAAAGAGACTTCATGCAAAATTATAATGTTAAGTAATTTGTATATTTACACGACATGTGGTTTATTTTGTAGACTCGTATCGTGACAATTTTTTACAGAAATGTATTTTTTATAGTTTTCATAGTTTTCGTGTAGGCTAAGGTAGCGTCGAAGTCCAAATTTGCATAAAACGGTTTAAGAAACGAAAACCAGTTGACTAACAGAAATGAAATAATTCACAGCGAAGAATAGCGTTGCGGGTTACGTCATGACACGTACAATAATCCGCATAGAAGCCTATTGTATTTTTAAAAAATCTTCAAGAAAGGGGTAATTTTTTAATTAATTTCAGCAATTTTTTTTAATACGAATTGTTTTTAATACGATTTTGGTCTTACCTTGGCGTAGCCCATGACACAGTTCTTCATTGCGATTTATTTAATTTCTGTAAGTCAGTTGGTTTTTACTTTCTAGTATAAAACCGTTTATGTAAATTTGGGCTTTGAGCTGCCGTTACACAATACATAACTATGAAAGCTAGAAAATTTTCATCGCTGTAAAAAAAAATAGTATCTATATATGGCTATAAAAACCAATACCTCGTAAAAGTATAAAAATTATTTTAAAAATTTAAATTTGGCAGGGACGTCCCTCTCCCATTTTTTTTTATTTTCTCTCTCTCTCTCTCTCTCTCTCTCTCTCTCTCTTAAGAGCTCTGTCTAAGATTATTGCAGCCACGGGTTAAAATAGGGAATTGGACTTAATATTTGTTACACCCCAACAGAGCAGTTTTCAAAGACTACGTTTTAAAACAAAATTTTGTTTTAAATGAAATTTATTCTTCGGAGTCTGCTATGAGAGAAATTTTCGCCAATTTTTTTTTTTATAAACGTACTTAAGGACACCGCCTGCCGCGAGCATAAGATGCATTGTAATGTGTGGAGAATGAGTATTCTTTAGTAAGGTATTCCACATGTGCCCATTGAGTCAGGATACGAAAAGAAAACAGGCAAGGACAGAAACGTCATTAAAATCGCTGTTTCGATGCCTTTCTACATAGCTATAAATTGTGAAACTCGTATAGAAATTTGCACTGGACTTTGCCACAGACTTTCCACCAATACAGTGACATCGTCACTATAGTAAAATTGGATTGGCGGGAATCTTACACACTAGTTTAGTGCTTGGGTCGTTGTGGCGATTCGGCATTTGATGCGCGCTTCAAGATCGCCCTTGTAGCTTCGTCGCTTCTGAGCTTCTAACACGCAGGCAGGCGATGCCCTTAAGCATTTAAGCCCATGCTCTCTTATTTCAACTTTTATAGTGATATTAATTTTTTACGCATGAACGAGAGCAGATATCAAAAATATGTCTGGCAGTTTTGTTTAAAATAGACGGGGCTTGAGTATGCATAGGACATTGGATTCTAGCAAGCAGGGTCCGTGGTGGCCGAATGGTCAGACCATTCGCATCCCACCACGACGATCCGGGTTCGAGTCCCGGCGGAGACAGGCCCCGGATTTTCGCATGTGGGAATCGTGCCGGACGGTGCCATTGGTCGGCGGGTTTTCTCGGGGATATCCCGTTTCCCCGCCCTTTCATTCCGGTGCTGCTCCATACTCACCTCTCGTCACCCTTCATCAGTGATAAAGACCTCGATGTTAAGCGCTGACCAAAAAATCTCTCACTCTCTTCAGCATGCAGGTCACTGAACTTGCGAATTTTTCCTTGCCTATATCTAACCATTATCTCTACGTATAGGAAAACAACCAGCGAGAAGGGGCAAGTCACCGCCGGTGAACGAATGAACAAGAGACGGAGGTAACTCACCAGCTGGTTCTGGTAGGCGGTGACGGCGGTGAAGACCGACTCGGGGAAGATGAAAGTCTTGAACTCCTCGGCCTCCAGGTCGGTGATGGGCGAGTTGCCCTGCGACTCGTGCCTCTTGACCAGGTGAATGCGCGGCTGGTACTTGTGCATCGAGTTGAGCACCAGCTGAGACAAACACACGTCACACCTTCCTTATTACTCCTGCCAACGCTGGGTTGTCGTCATCGCTAGTAGCAGCCTTCGCCCTTAAGGTGGGACATCAGTCGCCAGTTGACTTTTTTAAATTCTTAGCAGAAAAGTGTAAATTTTGAGATTATAGCGTGAATTCTACGTATTTTGTGCTACATTACAAACATCGCAGTTGAACTTTTAACGCATGTTAAAGCCGCAGTCAGTCAAACAAATTGTTTTATATTCTTAATTTTGGGTGACTGACTGCGGCCTAGATATACGTTAAAATTTCAACTGCGGTGCTTGCACTATCGCGCAAGATAAATAAAATTCACGCTATAATCTCACATTTCATATTTTTCTTCTCAGAATGTAAAAAATGTGAAAAATAAAATAATCCAACATGGCCACTGATGTCCCACCTAAAGAGGGAATGGTACACAATTCAACGCTAAAAGCATTAATCTATAACTGTAGGTTTCTTGAAACCAATTTGTGAAAGTTAAACAATAGCAATCCTAGGCAACAGTTTTAGCCAACGTTTTAAACAAGATTGTTTCCAGTGTTACGAACTTGAGGCACAATCTCTGACACCGGAACCTCGTGTATTTAACTGCGGCGCAAGAGATCACGTGTAACGAATTAGTAATTCTGGATAAATATTTACTCATAAAGTTGGAAAATAACATTATCTAGGATCGTCATTGAATATTTTATCCATATTGGTGTCACAATGGCTTTCGGTTGCAACAGGTAACTAATTTGTGACTAAACAAATATATGTTTCCTAGGTGTCAGATGTTAAATTTGTAATGAACTATACATAGTATAATATTGTTTAGGCTGTATGAACAGTTATATAAACATATAACTCCGTAAATATAAACATTATTGCCAAGTATTAAATAATATATTCCTTACTGTGAACGCACTAGAGCAACGCCCTCTACTCTAAGAAGATCATTGAAAAGCAGGCATGTCGAAGTGTTTCAGTCAAACTTGATCAAAATAATATTCTATTTAATTTTGGCCTATGTGTTGACTTTTGAATAAGGTTAAGTTAATAAATTCTACTTTGGAATGAAACATTTTCAAATCTGTATTTACAAAAGGGTATTTCTTCCTTTATAAGTGACGAACTGTTTACTGACGTACATATATTATTTTTACAGAAATCAGTAGACTATAGAGTAAAGAAACACTATTCTTCATAAAACACATAAAATAATTTATAATGATAGATTTAAAAGTCCATGTTCCCATATACATTTATCAAATACTAGAAATTTTATTTCTAAAGTATTTCACAAAAAAAAAACCCATTCGAGTAAAATTAAAGCACTAAGTAAACTTTTATTATTCTGGATTCATACGAGCAGAATTTTGGTAGAATAAATTAATACATAAAACATGACAGGACAAATCACAAAAACATGACTTTTTGATTGAACTGCAAATAATTCTAGACAACTAAAATTATTTTCCTAAGAAACCAGTTGAAAATTACTGTTACAACAGGAACAAGTTGTCACAGAATAGTTTAGTGCAAGACTGGCGGTCGTAATAATTCATTACAGAATAAATTCACACATTCTATAAATACTTACATGGCCATGCTTGTCCATCTCGTTGTTGGTGAGCTTGACCTTCTCGAAGGACACGACCTGCTTACGGAGCTGCTCTCCTGTGAAGGGAGAGTCAGGATGCATATAGAGGCGACACGGGGCCGGCGGGTCAGCCTTGCCTGCCACCAACCACGAGGAGCGATGATAGGCGTAGCGATACCTCTTGTTGTCCACCGGCACGATGTCCATCAACACGGCGTACCGCTGCTCCGGCCGTATCCCGGTGAACGACACACGGCATGTGGGAAACATGCGCCTGCAACACCCATGTACAGAACACTAAGCGCCTGGTACATAGACAACAAAACTGCTAGTATAATATGCCTGGGACATAGGCACGATGTCCATCAACACGGCGTACCGCTGCTCCAGCCGTATCCCGGTGAACGACACACGGCACGTGGGAAACATGCGCCTGCAA
>PNEQ01023260.1:0-13388 GCA_003012365.1 Medauroidea extradentata
TTATATTTACTGGTTTTCAAGTTTTGTATGAAGTAAAAATATGCAAATTTTGACTTTGAAGTGACATTACGGGAAAACTAGATGAGCTAATTTTTTTCCGTTAGATGTTAATGTTCTCTGAAGTAATGTCTACAAAACTAACACTATTTTATACAAATATAAAATTATGAATTTTTCCCCACTTGAACGCCCTTAAGCGAACGCGTGCCGCCTACCCGCGCGTGAGAGACTCAAAAGCGACGGAGCAGTAAGGTCGCCATTGAAGAGCGCATCAAATGCCGCGTCGCCTCAACGAGCCAAGCGCTGAACTAGCGTGCAAACTTCCCGCCGAACGGTTTTTACTATGGGACACTAAGCGGTGACCATATAATTTTATTGGTGGAAAGTTTGCAACTAAGTTCAGTGCAGGTCGCAATCTGAGTTTCATGTACATCCGGTTAGCACTTTTTGAAGTATGTCAGTCTGAAAAGGCCGTCTTAAGCCATGCTGGAGGGCTTAGAAGCAGTGTTTTTAATGAGCGTGGCGTCTTAAAATGAGGTTCCGACCTTGTCTGAAGTTTAATTTCTTTTCGTACTTTGGCTTAATGGGCGCACGTGCAATATTTTCGTAGACAAAACCTGTTTACGAACACGCTGCAACGCATTTGAAGCGTAGGGTTAGGCGGCCGCCTTAAATTTGGCGCGTTCTTCGAAATTGACGTCACGCGCATTTTGTCACTTTTCCGGCTCTCTCATCTTCTGAAAGAGCATAAGTTGCTGTGTAAATGTTTCTAACCTGACGTCTGATCACGATGCGCATCGACACGTATTTTTCTTTTTCGTGTCAGTAAAGTGGACATATGGAAATCCGCATCAGTTTTCTCTGACTGAGAGCAGCCAGGTGGCGCAGTGGTTAAACTCGGAAGGACCAGACTCGATTCCCGGTCGCGTAAATCTTTATTCGCTTTCCTTCAGTACTCCGAAATAACTCCTGTGCCCCGTATCATTATCTGCACCGGCGTAGCGCAGATACAGAACAAGTAAAAGGGGCCTTCTCTGTTTCCAAAATTATCTTGGAAAAGTTACGCTCGTATGTTGTATTTCATACAGTGAGGTGTAATCCACCGTTTCATAGGCTTAAAATTAGCGCAAATTTGATTTTAACTATATTGCACGTTCTTCACGTTTCTTCACGGCTCTGAACGGACTACGACTCCCAAAGTCTCTTCACAACTCCTCATATTCAGTACGACGTTTTAAGAATCAACGACTCTCTACGGCTCTTGACAGCTCGAAGAGACTTCCCCCGTCCATCTACGACTCTCTGCATCCATCCACGACTCTCTACAATCACCCACAACTATCCACATTAATCCACGAATCTCCACATCAATGATTCTCCACATTAATCCACGACTCTCCACATTCATCCCAGACTCTCCACCTCCATCCAAGACTCTCCAGAACTTTCAGTGATTCTCCATGAATATTTACGACTCTCTTGAAACTTCACACTCAATTTTTTTCCTGATGTCACTGCTAAAGTGCTTTAATTTTTTTTGCTGCAATATATCGTGAATGATGGTGCCTTTTAGCCGTGATAACAGAAGTTTAACAGTCTTAGGTACTTATTGTCATGCTGATATAGTGATATATCTTATCAGCTGATCCGCTTTAAAAGAAACTGTTATTTTATTCATAAATGTGCTCATATTATTCACTATAAAATATTTAGAAATTAATTTTATACATGGTTTACAGATTCACGAATGAAGCTCTGCACACCATTTAACGGCCGGTGAAAACGGCACCCTTAATATGCTAGCAAAGTACTTTAATGCGTCTTTGTTTCAGATTCAAATATATTACCGTAATTTCACTGGCACTGTAATTGATGCTATTTTAATAATAAGACGACAAGAGTAAAACTTACATCAGGTAAATAGAGTCTAACACCTCGTTGGCAGAGAGGTAAATAGAGACAGAAACAATGGGTACGATAGACAGGAGAAGAGTGAGCGAGTTAGAGATTTTGGTCACCGCTTAACATCGAGGTCTCCAGCGCTGGTGAGAGATGACATGAGCCAGAACGGGAATCAAAACCCGAGTCCTTAGGAAGGGTAAGCTGAATTGTTGCTCCTTGGAAAGGATGTCCGTCAGGATTTCTCTACGTTGTTAGGTCAAGTAGGTTGGTTTAGGTTACGTTAGGATATGTTGCATCTTCCAAATTCCAATGGGCAACAATTCAAACAATCCTTAAAATAAACCACTGCTAGAAAAATCCGGAAGGCTGTCCTTCCAAAGGGAAACAATCCAGACAACCTTACAAATACACAGCTACCAGAAATACCCTGAAGGGCTTCCCTTCCGAGGGGCAACAATTCAGTCGCCCCCTCCGGAATGCAAATGTAATGCTCTACCAATGCTGTACCTCGCTCTGTTAACACTAACGGAAATTTGAAATGTTTCGTGATTCATGTGTTGTCCTTTATGAGGCGTTTGTGTCGTCTCTTGGTTAGGGCCGTTTAAAAAGTGACGAAGGTAAAGGTTTTTTTCGCGTAAAAACGTGAATCCAGTTCACTCCACTGACATCTCGATCAGCACCGGACTGATCCTGCTCGATAACAAGACACTGTTGTTAGCAGACGATATACGCATATTGGTGTGATAATAATTTAAACAGTGTACATAAATAAAACCACAGCGGAGTGTAACTGTAGGCAGGGAGTTCACAATTCACGTATTTTTTGTCTTCAGGGGGGTTATGCTCGAGTTTGCACAGCACTGCATAACTCAAAATGGTGGTGTTAACAGGTATAAACAAGAGGTTGTTAGGCTGTTTTGTAATGAGTATTTTGGTGTAACGTTGCAATAAACGTGGCGTAATTTTGAAATTTTAAGATGTTTGAGCCTGTTGTGGAAATGTATGAAATTATGGATTATGTATAGGAGATTTAAACGGCCCTTTTTTCGAGGGATACGAAATATTTAAGGCGAAACATTTCATGGTATTTGGAGTTGCTTATCGCAATGGCAACATTAAGACTGTAATGCATTGTGTCTCCAAACCTCGAAGATTGATTGACCGTCATATCAGATCAGTAATAAACTTTGTATCACTAAACCACACAGAGCATCGTATTTGCCCAACCTACATGATTTCTCAAATAAGCATATATTGAGCTCTCTATCATGATTCCCACAAGCATGCATGAACTTACCATCAGGTTTGCCGATTTTCAAAACATTTGCCCACCTCTGCGTTCTTTGGGAAATTGTGCATAGAAATGTCATTACCAGAATGGTTTTGACACTCAAGTACGGAACAATACATATTATAGATTGTTATAATATCGTTAAATGCGAAACACGTGCGTAAAATTCGATAATTCATGAAATCAAAAACTCCTAAACATCATGTATCCTTACGGCCATAACATTGTTAACTTAGTAGAATATCCCACCATCAGATGTCAGCCACTTACGTAAATTCGCGAATATGCTAGACATTAGTACGAAACAAAAATTCTTTATTTGTTACAAGAAAAAAAGAGGTTGTGAAGTTTGAGAGTTACTTTTCTTCTCATCTTATGGCGCATAAAACTATTTGTGCAATATTGCTTTGTATCGTATTTTTGTACATAAAATAATGTTTTTGCTTCCGCCGTCACATATTAAGTAAAACATTTTACACAGGTAAATAAATGTAGGCTTATTTTGAATATTCGCCATCTTAACACCCTCACTTGCTGGCTGGTGTTCGATAACAACCTACTTGCCTTTGATAATCGAACAATTCTGGTCGCGAGACCGGGCAAACCTAGGTAACTCGAGCAGGTTACTTTTGCAAACGCCGGGTTTTGGTATGCGCAAACAGAAAGTTGAAGCCTATCATATGGTTAGCTTTATACGCTTGTGTGTCGATAATTGTCTTTCTTGTAAGATCGCGATTGTGACATTAAGAAGTTGTGTTGTTGATGTCTGCTGTATCAGCTGTTGATATTTACCACGAGAGGTTAGATAAGGCCGTGTCTCAATTAACTCAGCGTGTGATCTCTCGCACTCTCGCTCTCTCTCTCTCTCTCTCTCTCTCTCTCGACCACGTAATTTACTAGCGAGAGTGCAAAAGTGCGAGGGTACAGCGAGGGAACGAATTTGTTCACTCGCTGCACTTTCTCGTTCTCTCTTGCGCACGTCATATTGACTACAATTTACGGTTTGAAGTTATTGAAAACATATGTGACACATATTGCAAATATTTCAACATTTATACATAAATAAATTATTTCCAGCGAATAGTTAATTATGGTGAGAAATTGTTTATACATTTCCTACCGTAATATACATTTCAGTACACAAAATACAACATTTCGGCATCGCCTATAAACAGCCATTCGGCGCTTGAAATACGACGCTGGTAAGTTAAAAATTATTATTTGGATTGCCTACAAATATATTTTGTGTGTTTATAACTTGTGTTAATAAAATTTACTCACTTGTTACTTTTTTATCGTTTGTTTACAAACACGAGAGTGCGCCGTCCCAATAGGAGAGTGCGAGAGTGCCAGAGAGCTCTCTCTCGTGGTAATGTAAAAGTGCTCTCTTCAGAGAGTACTCTTTAAATTAGGACACGGCCTAAGAATCCTAAGACAAGAAAAATTATTTCAAAATAACGTGTGAAATTTTTTCGCAAAAAGATAAAACTTCTACAAGTGCAACTTGTATTTTCTGATATTTTATTTTTGAAGCTCTCCTGAAACTTACAAACGGATGTGCCCTAATGGCGGTAAAGTCAGATCTTGTGAATGTAAGTTGAGAAAAAATGCATACGTGATGGCATAGAACATTTCAATTATGGATTCCTCCTGCATGCGACACATTTTCGCGACCAGGGTTTGGGAACACAAAGGCGCTAAGGGCTACTATTGCTATTCAGCACTTAACTAATCGTCTCTATTTACAAGGCAATCATCAGGCATGGGCAGTCTTCTCTTCGGCGACTTACCTGGACGCGTCACTTTAAGGGGGTAGTTTCCTTAAGGGTGTTCAAGTGCGATAAAATCATAATTTAAATTTTTATGAAATATTGTTAGTTTTGTAGACGATACTTGAGAGTACATTTTACTCTTACGAAACAATTTAGGCTCTCATAATTTTCTCATAACAGGGTGTCAAAGTCAAAATTGGCTTGCTACGCTGCCATGCAAATAGTGAAAACCAACTGACCTTCTGAAACAAAATAATTCACTGAGAACTTACATCCACTGAGCTATGCAATAAAACATTATAATCATACAACGTAATATTTTGAACTTAAAAAAAAAAAAAAAAAAACCAAGAAAATTTCAGACAAATTTAAAATACAAAAACAGTTCACGGTATTTTTTCAAAAGTTTTATTACATAGCCCATAGTATGTTATTTCACTCTGAATTATTTCACATACGTCAGTCAATTGACTTTCACTATTTGCATGGCAGCAGATCATGCAAATTTAGACTTTGACGCATCGTTATGAGAAAACTATGAGAGCTATAATTGTTTCGTAAGAGGAAACTGCACTCACAAGTATCGTCTACAAAACTAACACTATTTCATATAAATATAAAATTATGACTTTATAGCAGTTGAACACCCTTAAGAGGTTGCGTCACATCATTTGTTAAAAATATAAATTTTTGTCTAATAAATGAAGGATGTGACGAATAATGGCTATGTTTCTTTATAGAAACATTAAATTTTACTATTATGTGCATACTATTGGATAAAATCGGTTCAGCGAGTTATTTAGTGTTTATTATTTGGCGAGAGAGAATTTTTATCTTAAAATTTAAATTAGCTTAATTATTTAACTATTATTAATCACTAATAATTATTAATTATTATTTAATTATTTATAGTTTAATAGATTTGAAGGTTTAACACGAGATTATATTTATCGGGTGAACTAATGGCCTTTTGGACGATGCGCTTATCCTGTGATTGGTTCAACTTGTGTTTTTCACTGGCAGTTACTATTCTACTGTGTAGGTTTTTATTGAAATCATTATGACAGGAGACAAATTAAGTTTTAATGCTTAAGTTTTTTATTATTGTATGATCCTCTTAATAGTTCCGTTTTTTAACTTCACCGCGCATGAATAAAATGATTAGGCCCGTAGTAGCTTCCATTTAAAGGCTTTTAGAAGTGCTTATTTAAGGCTATTCAGAAGCCAATGTCATAAAACTATACTATCTAAACTGAATGTAAAATGTTTATTTCCGTGCATGTCACCGTGAGTAAAAATTATTGCAATTTCATGTGGTTGGTCATTATGATTTGGAATTTACCATGCGAAAATTCTTTTACTGAGGGCTGGCACGAGTGAAAAAAAATCATGTCACCAGACACACCTTTTTTATTGTAATTACCTTAATTATTATTTTTAATATTATGTTGAAGCTTGTTTACTCCTTCGTACTAAAATTGTTACAAACGAAAAGGTGAGTTAAAAATTAACATGACGACAGTCTGGTGATTTTTCAACTTTAGATACTATATGGGTTACGCGACAAACATAAAAAAACGAATGAATCACAATACCTCAAGGTTATAGACACGACGACCACCGAGCGTTTACGAACATATCCGAGGAGCGAAAATATCGTCGCGTTTAAGACGCACAGTTTCCTTATGAATGCTGGGTGTATGTGAAGTCAGAGGAAGGACATAGTGTCTTTTAAAATTTCTGTCGACACCTGGAGGAATAAATCTGGCTAAATACAACATACAGGTAGCCGTAATAAAAATACTGCTACAATGATGTATTTGCAGTTTGTAATAAATAGCGCAGATTTTCAATAAAGTTTAAAGAATAATGTGCAGAAAAGTGCGCGTGAACCGAAATTGTGAAGATATTCAATCGAATTGAAGCATAGTTAAAAAATATTATCAACACCTAAATTACAAAGTGTTTTCGGATGTAAACTTATAATAAAATAAATATATATATATATATATATATATATATATATATATATATATATATAACGGAGTCTCTTCTTGCTCTCCGCGGCCAGGTATTATTTCATGCATGTTACGTCAAGTAAACGTACAATCATACTTGGACTACTCAGGAATTTAACCTGGACCAGTAGTACACAGATCAGAACAGTAGGAGTAAGATAAGTAAAAGATCTGCGGAGCGCAAGAGGGGTATGTACGTACAGTGCAGTGTTGCCACATTGCGAAAATAAAATGCCATCGTACAATATTTTGCCACTAACATTTTCGTCTCCATTTTAGCCCAGGATTCGCGTGGTGTGCTGATTAGGCGTTTGTTTCTGGACATCCTGTATACGTGATAAGTTCAACTGCCATTCTTGTACTGTAACGCAAGGCAAACAGAATTTCTGGTATAGTTGCAAACCTCTCATTTTACATCTCAGTATTTCATAAAAGCGATAAATATAAGAACAAATATGGCGGCAGTAATCGAGCCGCGCGGGTCATGTTTATCTGACAGGTTTAGCATTCAAATGAGAGTACATTGTGCCTGGCCATTTTATGAGAATGTGAGGCCCGGGGCAACATAAATCAGAGCTGCCCCCCCCTCCCCCCGGTTTTTTCCTTTTTAGATGCAGTGATAATTTTTAAGGTTGCCTACGGCATATTTATTATTGTGACTGGATTTTGCTGCTTGGACATTCTCCATTTCAATTGAGTATGTCCAAGCAACTAAATCCAGTCATGCACTCCCATTGCACAGTTCTTTCAAAGATCATATTTATTTTTGTATTGGCATGTAGTCGCTAATGTAAATACTACAAATACAAGTACCACAGTAAAATGCATTCAGTTCACACAGAAATGTTACACACACACACACACACACATATATATATATATATATATATATATATATATATATATATATATATATATATATATATATATATATATATATATATATATATATATATATACAATATATGCTAAAATGTTTAAAAACATATATTGAGATTCCTTTCTACTTAAAAAAAAAAAAAAAACTGAAAATTATTACTATCTACTTCATTTATGGCAATTTTTTTTTCAGATAGAAAAGGGCTGTTGTGTGTTTTAAATATCGTTTCATATTACCCATAATATCTCATTTCAGTGTAAACTATTTTATTCGAGTAAGGCACTTGGTTTTTGTTATTACTATGTTCCCGTAACTTGTAAATTCTGACTTTGGCATGCTGCTAAGGAAAAACTTTGAGAGCTAAAATTTTTACGAGTGGAATGTGTAGTCACATGTAACGTCTAAAAAACGAACACTATATCGTGCAAATATAAAATTATGCATTTTGCCACGTGAACAGCCTTAAACAGTCGGTAGCCGAGTTCGAATTATTATTGATGGTATGCAGCTGACATCCATGACAATTACTTATTTACTTCTCGCGACAAACTTGTGAAACGAATAAAGGGGTTACATTTTAGTCAGCAACAAACATTTTTTATTTCATGCTTGTAAATAACTTTTCAACGTGAAGGTGTTAAATCTGATGTTATTTTCTCTTAACAAAACGTTTCTACATAGTGGCATATTCAAGTAAATTGTTTTACTTTTTTCTCTATATACCTCTACCCGTATTGCAAACTCACAGTACTAAGATATTGGCATTGAAGTAATATAGTGACTAGGCCTAATACCACTTGCATAAGTGATTCTAAATTAAAAAATTGTATCAGAAGGGAAAATTTTTCTTATTTTCACAATTTTTTTTGGCAAAAACATTTCATCAAAATTTATTTATTTGCTATTTTATGTGGCCTGGAACAGTGCAAGGTTTACGTAAGAAGTAGATGAGAGAAAATGATGATAGTAAGAAAACATCCCAGCATTCATTCGGAAAATCCTGGAAAACAGAAATCAGGATGGCCGGAATCGGGGATCAAATCCGGGTCTTTTTGAATGCGAGGCGAGTGTTTTACCACTGCTCCAACATGCTCGGTTAATTACGTACCTTGAGGAATGTGTATTCACTTTCAATTGTTTTATTTATGTTTGTGAGCTAGTTTTTACAATGGGTAAGTGCAGAAAAAATCATTTACTTTGACGTGCCATAATGCATAAGAAAAACTGCATGGGATATAACAGATCTTCAGTAGGAGGAAATAAATACAGAACTAATAAATGTCTATAAGTTGAACGCCGTTAGGTGCAAATATAAAATTTTTAAATTTTTTTTGTCCCCGAACTGGCAAATCGAGGTCTTGAGTGCTGGAGAGGACTAGGGTGGCGGGAGTGACTCGTGTAAACACGTCGGACAGTCGCAACGTCCGCCACGTTTTCCAATTGTGAAAGCCGCGAGTGACTCTGTAGGAAATCGAACCCGGTTCGCTGAGGCAGAAGGCTAAAAAACATGGAGAATAATCGCGTCCCGGACATTTAATAATATTCAGGAGAAGGCGTTTTGTGACATACGTAGTTTTAAGTCGAAGTTTTGGAATGGCGATTTGAGGTTATGAACACTTTTGTTAATGTGCCTTTCAATAGTACAAACCTCTCAGATATTAATACCAAAATTAGCTATGTCGCTAACAGAACTGATTACCTGTTAATTTCCTTGAACCAGTGGCTTCGTTATGACTTATCGCAATGCGATAGGTTAATATACAAATAAGGGCGCCAAAACGGCTACTTGACCTATCTTTAGTATTCGGTAGGAAGGACTTAAGTCTAATTACTTGCCATTGAGACTTATGCTTTTCTTGCAGCATTTAGTATGTGTTTAATACGGTACACATATTGTTGTATTAACACGTAGGTTTAACCTTCTTGCCGCCATCAGTGAACAGCGAGAAGAGCACAAGTCTAATTACATTATCATATGACTTGTGGCCTTCTTACCAACCACCAAAGCTATATCTCCGTACATTTACATATGCATGGCCACCCCCTGCTAGAAACATTTTTTGTTCTTCTTGCATCTCCTGCCATGTCTTCATTCTGGTGCAGGTCCCGTTTTCCAGCTTTCCATAACTGGCCTTGCTCTGCTCGTACACGTGTCCAGGAAAACAGGCTGCGAAATATACATCTGGTCTATTGTCCAAGGACAGCTACACGAGATTTCCTTTACCCGTTTTCGATGTGACACTGTTTTTTCGTTGTCTTTTAGTAGTCCTAACTGTCCTACTCCATTTCTTATCAGTCCAGACTGAGAAAAATAAACATAATTTTCTTTCCGCGTTTTAGATTTTGACAAGTGTGTTGACTTCATTTATACAACGGTTTCCATGGATACAACAGTGTCTTCCTCACGGTCTAAGAGGAAGATGTCTTGACATTACGTATGCTCTCCAGCAATAGAAAGTGACACCCTTTTTGTCGCCGAGCGCTAGTAGTCATTTGATGAAAGATTTGCCTTGTTTAGGTGGCGCTACAATTTTCGCAATTATTTATATACATTTATGTTAATATGATAAGATGATACAGTAGGTATATGTTTCGTGGCCATAAATGCATCTTCCTTTATACAACTTTTTCCATGGATACAACAGAGTATTCCTTTATGCAACTGTTTCCATGGATACAACAGAGTATTCCTTTATGCAACTGTTTCCATGGATACAACTACGTCTTCCTCTGTCAATAGTGATTTCTGCACAACACACTCGTTGTGAAGATCGACATAAAAATATACCCGGAGGAATAAGTTCCGCATATGAAAGCCTTCAGAACTATTATAAATTAGAATTATTTCATAAGGCAAACTATATCACTGTTTCCTACACAAAATTAACTAGGCAATATGACAATACGAGCACTAGCACACTTGTAATTTGTACAAATGTCTGAAAAGTTGTATGGTAAGTGGGTTTTGCGTACCGTCAATAACGAATGAGATATCTGAAAAGAATTCGAGCTGTAGATATGTAAGGAAATCACGAACGCTATGTTTTATTTATTGAGTTGCCTCCATGTTATCCAGAATAAAATGGATGGGAGTTACAATAATACAAGCACAGAATATAAACAAACACAGAACATAAACACAGACATAAACAAGCACATAATATAAGTATTAAACAAACTAGTAAAATCTGTCAGTGTACAGCATATTGAAAACATAGATATTGTAAAATCACAAAATAAAATATTCATATTTGACTTACTCATTAAATAGGGATATTTCTATACTGGCTACATATTAATAGTACATGAACAAAACCCAAATGACGCCAGAACATTTTGTCATCCTACATTATCCGTTGCTTCAAAGAAGTATAATGGATCACAAAAATAACTATATTTTATTACGGAATTATATAAGTCACAGTCAAACTGATCGGTCTTCTGAGATGTTAATTTCTCTGGACTTCCAACACATGGTTCGATCACTGGTGGCGAGGCTCCCAATTTTTACATCACATAAAAAACAGGACGGATTTTCTCGAGGTACTCCCGTTTTTCTGTCCTTGCATTCCATCGTTGCTCCATATCCACCTCATATCGCCCTCATCAGCGCTCAGGATAGATGTTAAGCATTGACCAAAATTGAGAACGTTTTTGGACGCCAAGAATGTATCGTTTTACCGACATACACCATTGCTTATGATCTGTTGATAAAAACCTGCAAAACGATGACCATGCAAGCCACAAAGACAACATTACAGTTGAACGTATAGAAAAGTACTGATGCACTTGATGCAGAAGAATTAACAGAAAGTTTTTATATAAAGAAATTACGTAATTGGAAATTCGGTCAAACTGTAACAAAACAGACATAAACGAAAACAAGCACTGAATTTAAAGGTAGTGTGGAATTCGACAAAGACAACAGTGGACAACGTACAAAATGACTGCACGGCAACAGATGTCACATAGGTTTCCGAACACTGTAGCATCAGTTTCATGTGCTTGCTCGCGCCTCATGGTCGCCAACACTCGGGTCTCTTCTTCCCAATCTCCTTACGCCACTCGGGATTACTGGCGACGAACGTTCCAAATTACAGGATGCGAGGGATGTCTGGCCAAGAAAATAACACCCACAGACATGGGTGTAGATCTGATTCGCAACTTTGAAATTTCACGGGGAGATACAAACGGCATGCGCACGCCCTTGAACCCGCATCACCGTATCTAGAACCTACGCATTGCAGGATAGGGAGCATATCCCATGCTATAATCAGGAATATTGTATCCCCAATCAACCTATAGTATAATAGTTTCTGTTGTATGTTAGAACAGATCAGATAGTTTTTTTGCAATGTTCCAATTTGTTTATTTAGTAAATAAAATTGTCGCGTTGCATTTTTTAGCATACTAAAACAATAATTGATTCGGTTGTTTAGTATTCAACTTTTAGCATGTAGCGAACTTGGCTGGATATTGCATATTATTCGACAGCGTTTTAACTCAACCAGATCAAATTACTGACAAATTGTAATCATATACGTAATAAACGGTTTTTGTTAACATGCACCTCACGAAATAATTGTGTAGTGGTTACAGTTTTTTTTTTGTAGTAACTGCAAAACTTTACTGGGAACAGCAAAAATTATTTGTGGTCACCATAAAATAAATTTGGTAAGGTCCATAATGACAAAAAGTATGTTTTTTTGCAGTGTACTGCAAAATATGTGTGTATCTGTAATGCGTCGCCAGAGAATCTATTCTCTGTTAACGTTACCGTAGGCTATGTTCAGTCAAGATTTTTGTCGCGAAATGAGTTAGGCATCTCTTTGTTTCAATGTCTTACGTACACATCGACAGCTCTGCTTCATGGTTATTGGTAGAATGTCCTTGTTCAGGCATGTCTCTCATTTGCTTGCACCAATTAAAAGTAAGGTGACTGTGTCATCATACGTCTGTGAACTGCCAGTAGAAACTCCAAGACAAGCGGGTTCTGCGGTAGCCGAGGGGTCAGACCTCTCGCCTCCCAGCAAGGCGATCCGGGTTCGATTCCCGTCGGGGTCAGTCCCTGGATTTTCGCATGTGGCCGTCCGTTGGTCGGCGGGTTTTCTCGGGGATCTCCCGCTTCCCCCGCCCTTTCATTCCCGTACCGCTCCATACTCATCTCATATCATCCCTCATCAGCGCTAAAGACCCCGATGTTAAGAGCTGACCAATATCTCTCTCTCTCTCTCCCAAGACCAGTGAGTTTTAAGGGCGTTCAAGTGGGGAAAAATTCATAATTTTATATTTGTATAAAATAGTGTTAGTTTTGTAGACATTACTTCAGAGAACATTAACATCTAACGGAAAAAAAATAGCTCATCTAGTTTTCCCGTAATGTCACTTCAAAGTCAAAATTTGCATATTTTTACTTCATACAAAACTTGAAAACCAGTAAATATAATGAAATGGAAAAAATCTCATCAAAACTACACGTCACCGTCTACGGCTTGAAGCATATACAAACACATTATAAAATATTT
>PNEQ01023264.1:0-60670 GCA_003012365.1 Medauroidea extradentata
GCGCTAAAAGGCCTCGTCGGGTGCCGCATGGATTGTATTACTCCATGATAACCACCTGCGCCCAGTATTGGGTAACCGAGAGAAAATATCGTGATCTGGAATGATCCTGTTCCCTCTTTATCTCTCTGGGTGGTGCTTGACATTGAAGCGACATCTTTCCAGGAGGTTGGAGAACAGAGACCCGCCGAGATAATTCGAGCAGAAGGAGGGTGGGGTATATAAGGGGGAGCTGCAGCAGGAGCGAGAGAGTTTTTGTTGGCAGGTGCCTAGTGTGATCTGAAGTGATAGTGACGAGTATTGGATTGCGACGACTGTTCAAGGGCGTCCAGCGAGTGGGACCGCAGCAAGTAGGAGGAAGAAGGCGATTCTAGGCCAGAAAGATTCTGCGGTATTATTTCTTTGGGTCCACCATTGTGAGTGACTAGTAACCTTTCTATAGACAGAGAACTTGTGTAGATGTATTTCTTTTTTTATCCTTTATGTAAGTAGTAGGTGTTTCTTCTGTTTGCCATTTATTGTGATAAATCTTTATAGACATAGATTTCTTTTGTATATACAGTTGTAAATAAACTAGATTAGCTTTATTTTCTTTATTTGATAAAAGACCTCCATCCCAAAACGTACCTAGCCCACAAGATTGTTACTATATATATATATATATATATATATATATATATATATATATATATATATATATATATATACATCCATTACACTGATAACAAAAATGGCATTGAATTTTGTTTGGAATAAATTTTGCTGTCCAGTAACACAGGTAAATCTGTAGTTGTACGATCCAGTTATGGAAAAATACACATTTTAAGATGCCCTAGACTTATAATAATGCCTCTTCAGATGAGTTTAGGAGTACAGATGCATTATTACTTTGGTTCAAGGTTTATAATTGGTACACTTCATAATCTTGGCAACTGTGTTTCATACAGCGAGATAAAATAATCTTTGAACTGTACACTACTGTCGCATCTGGTAATGAAACATTTTCTGTCCAGTCGTATCAGTCAGTCTTGTATGCAGTAGAAAATGTTGATGATTAAATACGTACAATAGATAGATATGATTCATTTTATGGCATGGGAATCATTATAACTGTTACTCCCGGTATTTGGTTCAAAAAGAAAGCAGTACCAAGAGTAAATGTATCAATTAAAGATATAAAGGAAGTGAATAGCATTTCCTTGCTGTACTACCCTGTGGTATTAACTGCTGTGTCTTATATGAAACTTTGCCTGAGAATCCTATCACTGATCCAATGTTGGTCCTTGATAGGTTGTGGAAAATATAATGATCACTTCGTTCTCTGAGAGCAGGTTGGTCGGAATTCATGCAATCAACCCAGGAAAATATATACTGGAAAGAAGTTTTTTTTCTTTTTACCTATGATCGACATGTATCCAACAAACCGTACATGTAATTACTCCACATTGAAGTTTCTGTGTTCAGAAGCGAGTCGACAAGGTGCCAGTGGTTACATTTGATCTATCTATATGGTGTAAAGCCCAAGTAATTTTAAATAATGAAACTCAGAATAGTAAATTGACAGATATTGTTGTTTTTGGTGCTTTCCATATACTTACGAGTTTTATTAGATGCAGTGGATGCCTCAAGACAAAATCTGGATTGCATGAAACTTTTGAACATGGGAATGCTTCAAACAGTGTTAGTCACATGTTGGCAAGTAAAACAGTTCCTAGAGCAGCATGAGGATATATGCTTGTTGACAGTGTTTTGTACGTTTTACTGTTACAACAAACATTTCCAATTGATGAGAATTTTGGGATGAATCGACTCGAGAACACAGAAGTGTTTGATTTATTTTACAATGTACTAGCAAAAAAATGCGGCCTGAAGATATATTGGGTAAATAAACAACTTTGTGGGGTAAATATAAATTCGAAGTGAAGAAACAAGAACTTTCTGCAAATGATCGTACATCTTCTCTTTGGATTTAATATATGGACATGATTGACATAATGAGGGTGTTCATAAGAACTGAAGAGAGTGGACAGTGGAACCTTTATCTGCAAGCATGCAAAAGTATAATTCCATTTTTCACTGCTTCTGGGCACAATAAAAGTGCGAAATCTATGTACCTACACCTCCAACAAATGTTGAAGCTCGATAAATCACATACAGAAGTGTACAGAATTTTCCTTGATGGACATTTCGTTGTTCGCAAGACAGAGCATTTTGGGGGTGGCCTTGCAAGAGATCTGGCCATTGAACACGTTATGATGCGAAGCGTTAAATCTGCCAGAGTTCTGACTCGTGGCAGAGGATTTGAAGAGTCTCAAAGCCTAGTTTGGATTCTATCTATGGCTTCTTACTCAGAGCTGAACAATGCTATGCAGGAATTGACATCACAAGAGTATCACACCAGTGATCAGCATAAAGATTGATCTAAATCCCAAATAGAAAGAGATGACAAAAGACTTGAATATTCTATTATAATTTCATCAAGACAGAAATCCTTTTACTGTCAGTGAAAATGGTTACTTGAGAAACATTACAAATGGAACCATTGCAGACGAACATGTTAATGTTGAAAGAGGGAACAATGCGGATGAGAAATTCTGAAGACTATAGTTGGCAAGAATATTTTAGAGTATTCTTTTAAGAAATAGGTAATCTAACACTCTTAAGCCAAGGAAGGGAATGCTCTTAGATGGTGAAATAGTACACACTGACCACCAGACAAGTTTCCAATGTTTCCTTCTTGTAGCCAAGATCAAAGAGGAAAATCTAGAAGATATTTTTCAGTATGAACTTTCTGATAGGCCACCATCAATGTTCGACTCCACAGGTTTCATGAGAGTTCCGAATAAGTCCAATTTAGCTTAAACCTTTGGACTTGATAAGAAAACTTTGTTGAGAATTAAAGCAAACAAACAGCGTTTTATTCACCTGCTTAGTGAACGTCTGACTGATTCTGGCAGTGAAGTGAAACATGCAAAATGAGATGCTGATCTGCTAATTGCTAAAACTGCTATACAACATTCCAAGGAGAAAATACTATAGTAATAGGCTTAGACACTGACCTGTTAGAAATATGTTTTTATTCTGAAATGGAATGCAAACCACTGTATTTCACATCAAGTGACAAGAACAACACTCAAAGTAAAGTATGGGATATACAAAAATTGAGAGAGTATTAGGAGAAGAAATTTCGTCACATATCATCTTCATTAAAGCAGTTAGAGGATGTGATAGCTCTTCTCGTATCTTTGTTATTGGCAAGGGAACAGTACTGGTGATATCACTAAAGAACACATTATTTTTGGAATAGGCAACAGTTTTATGCAATGAATCTGCTGACAGAGATAAAATAATCAATGCTGGAGAAAAGGCATGAGTTCGTACAAAGGAAAACATAGTGAAATGCTCAACTCACTAAGACACACGCATTTTGTTGAATAAACTATCCTAGGCAGCATCACTGCTGCTGTTCAAACGCTTCGTCCAACATCCTCAGAAGCACAGCATATTTTCAGATACAAACTTGGGTTCGAAACTTCGGTATCTTAAGGCCTGAATACTTTTGTTGGATTTGAAAAAACAGCAGACTGCAACCTCTTATGATTAGATGTGCACCAGCAGCAGATCACCTCGTTTCTATAACATAATGACGATGTAAAGGAATGTGTGACCGTAAGAAGTGTTCATGAAAAAAAAGAAACATGAACAGTACTCTAGTGTGCTCAAACTATTGAGGTATAAACTGTTCAAACTGTTTCACTCCTGAAGAGTCTGAGGATGATTTAGACTTCCTTTAAGACAGTTGGAGTAATTAATATTGCAAACTTTCGGCTGCAGTTATTAATTTTAGTTACTTGTATGAATTAAATCACTGCAATAAACACTGCATAAATCCCGACAATTTTACACAAAAAATTACTGGACTCTCAGAATAGCACAATCATAAATTTAATATCACTTTTTACAATTACGGGTATGTATTGATAGTAAGAAAGCCAATTTCATTTCAAACAAAAAACTTTATAACCAGTTTCATAATCAGTGATAGATTTGATGTTACCTGTAAATAACTGTTATAGTGAATAAAGGAGAGACCACCATCTTAAATCCGCCATTTTAATAGTGTTCCCTTACTTTACTATGTCAGTCTAAGAGGTACAAGAAACATAATGATATAGGAATCATTTCGATTGCGATTAGTTCCTGGTTAAACTGCAGTTTCAATCGACTACAGGTATTATTTTACGTACGTTACGCCGAGTAAACGTAGGATAATAATTGGACTGCTCGGGATTTGAACCCGTGCCATTATGATGGTGAGAACAGTGGTTGTAAGATATCTGCACAGCGCAGAAGGAAACATACTCCATGACATGTTGCCATATTGTGCACGTAAAATACTGTCGTAAAACGCATGGTAAAAAGTATGCTGATTCCCTTACTTGTATCCTCTTTGGTGGATGTGGGAGTATTTGACAGGGTGCGACAGTGCATGATTCGATGTGTGCATGTATTTGAGGAATCAAGATGATTTGATTTCCAACATTTTGTGCGAGTCTCTGATATTATCATCAGTGAAACTGTCATAACCTCTGAAAGTCACGGTAAATGTTCAAAATGACATATCCTTGCTTCCACACACACACATGCACACGTCGGATTACGCAATGTCGCATACTGTCAAATACTCTCCAATCAACCATAGATAGAGCCCATGATTTTTCGCTAAAAGAATTTTGCAACAGTTTGTTTCAATGCTGTATGTGTAGAGGTACGTCAATTTCGCGGATTCATCTGGCAGCAGCCTAGACTTGTCAGTCCTGTACACCCACTGGCAACAATCGATTATCTATTGGCTTATAACCGTACAAGCAGGTAGCAAGCGATAGCACTTCGCATTATTTCCTTATTTACTACTGGCTTGCAGTAGTCAAACGCGTTTCGTAACAGCCACCAGCAAGTCACAGACATGACAATGAAGTATACATAATTGGCGTTCAACGTGACCTGGAATGTATTTGCGAAATTTACGTACCTCTATGTATGTGCATATTTGCAGCCCGGCTTAATGATCAGTGATTGGCTGTTTTTAACTCTCAGCGTCTATGGTTCTACCCGCAAATCACAGACGTGTGGTGTCGCTGTAACCTTGTTCCTGTTGGCACAGTCAAATTAACCAGGTCTGTGCAATAATACTTTCAGCCAATAACCACGAAATGTGTGTACGTTAGGCATTGAAACAAACTGTTGCAGGATTATTTTCACGATAAATAAGAGATCAGCATGCACCTATACATAAAATGACTCAATTATCTTACAAGATTAATGTTACTTTCTTGAATCAATTTGAATTAAGTATTTACTCATTAGTTAAAAAGTAAGGATTTCTGGCCCTACGTTTGTGCGTACTTATTTTTCCATGTTTTGGTGTAATGAATCCAAAGTCCTATTTGTAACCAAATTTCTGAAGCTATATATATATAATTATAAGTGTATATATATAATTATAAGTGTACATATAAATATGAATATATATATATATATATATAATTATATGTGTACATAAATATATGAATATATATGTATAAATAAAATCATATATATAATTATATGCGTACATATAATTAAATGCGCATACATAATTATAAGTGTATATATGTAAAATTATAAGTGTACATATAAATATGAATATATATATACATTAAATTATATATATAATTATATGTGTACATATAATTATATGCGTATATATAATTATAAATATATGTATGTATAAACGGGTGGCTGAAGAGTGGAAAAGCACACATTTCGTGTGGGTTCCTGGCTACGTAATATATTAGCGAATAGTATTCGATGTAGTAGCAGGGCGGGGGCGCGCCAAGGCCTGATAAATATGATCGATCGCCCGGGGCGCAGTCGTGTGGACCAATTTCACGGGTCGCCGGGCTTCGCCCCGCTGATTACCCGAGCCCTCCAAATTCACACCGCTGACACGCCCGCAAGACAGGCAAGTTGCTTCCCAGCACCAGTGCACAGCTAACCACCGTATGTCTACTTGCCACGATGTCCACGTCATGTACAGCATACTGTGTGTGTTATATTCCAGTGATATTAGGATTTTACCTGGGAATAATTCCCTTGAAGGGGTGCTTGGCATATGAACAGTACAACACCCCAATAGCAACAAACAAAACGTCAACATTCTTCTATACTGTGCTGTGGCCAACGTCCTGGAAAATGGCGCCAAATTTTCACGTTTTTAGTTGTATCTCGGTAATGGTGAAATGTATAAAAATATACTTAAGCAGAAACGAGCAATTTTTTGTTCCTGCATTCATCTCAGTTTTATTTACCAAATTTTAAAAAATTGTGAAGTTAATATTTGGTCGAAGTTTCTGAATGCATATGTAAAATCCTATTTCACGGGTTACTAAAACATTTTTTCATTTCATATCTACGCCGTTATTGAGAAACATTAAAAAAAATGTAAATTGGGTACCATTTTCCAAGATGGCGGCTATAACACAGCACTCACAATTGTTTATTTTTTGTGTATTGTTATAGGACAATAGTACTATGCATATGCCAAGCATATTCTTTAACGGAATTATTTCCATGTAAGGTAAATGTGTATTGTACACGTCTGAAATTTTACAAGATTCTGTGGCAAGATCTATTCTAAAAAAATAATAAATACTTGATTTTTATCATTAAAATTTTGGTTTCGGTAAAACATTTTGTTTTAGGACTCCACTTTAGAAAATAGCGTGACACGAAGGAATGTTAAAACTTGCTATTTGTAGGACAATACTGGGTCTTATGAATAAAGTTGAGTAGTTGCTCTTAGAGTAGGTGCTCGGTAAGCGTGCTGAGCTACTACTCACAGCATGAGTACGTACTTAATTTGGTATGAATAGAAAAAGTGATCTACTGTGAGCAGGTACTCACGTGGTAAATCGCCTGCGGGACATTGCGCCGTCATACGAACCGACTGCATGTGATTACACGCACCAATACCAATCTGACATCTGCTTTGAACGAGGTAGGTTACAATGGCCGACAGGGACAATAACACGAGACAAACCACCGAGCAAAACACGGAATTTGTTACGGTCGTAATTGACTATCGAATACTGTTGGGCAAGTCAAACATTCCTGATATTAAAAATAAAAAGTGAAAGCAATTGCATGTATTAAAAATAGATCTCAAACAGGATTCGGAATTGCACTCACAGAATCCCAAATTTGGAAGAAGGTGAACAATTTAAAAACAAGAATCAAGAAGTCTGACATAACGAAAACGGGAAATAAAGAAAATATTTTGAAACCTTGGGATGTCGAATTTCTTCGCGTCTTGGAAGGTACCTGGAACCCCACCATTATGCAAATGAGAGGTAAGTGTAAATATATTATTCTCTACATGTTTTGTATTTCTGTTGTGATGTACACTTGTTCTCAAGGAACAAGTTATATCAAAATGCATGTAATTTCACTATGATTGACAACAGTTAGCAATTCGATTAAACATGTAAGGAATAGTTAACCTTAATAATTAAAATATTATAATTAATTCGTGTGCTGCTGTCAAATTACATCATATGTACATATATCAACATTGTACATTGTTGAAATAATTGTGTTTTTAGGAGCAGTTACTGCTGGCGTAGCTTCGTCTGAACCGTATCCAACAGCTAGTGGAGAAGTGTGTGAGAATGATATGGACGGCGACGAAGAGGATGATAATGTCGAAAACGACGCTACTGCGATGGATTCGAACATATCAGCACCGTCTAGAGAAACCGAGCCTATGAAAAAAAAAACGCGCTAACTTTTATGAAGATGATGAAACGAAGAATATGTCATTGCCACAACTGCAGCGCTTGGTGTTGTTACAACAATTGAAATATTTCAAAAAGGCCGAAAAACTGGTTGACATTCAATTGGCAAATGTAAATCAAAAGAAGTCTGAAACATACCTAAATATCTCATCCCATTTAACAATGAGTTTGTTTCCCGAACAAGAATTATAAGTAGCAACATTTATTTTGTATAGGCTACATTTGTACTGTTGTACTTAACGTTGCATGTTATTATTCGTTGTGCTTGAATACGCAATATATCAGATTGTATTATTACACAAATATAATCACGTAAATATAATAAACTATATTGCATTACAAAAAGAAAATAATTATAATGACAAAATAATCTTAATATATGCATGCACACGTGAGTGATGGCTCGTTCGTGTGTGTGTTTGTGAGCACGTGTGCACATGACTGTGTGCATACATGCCATGTAGGTACATGCAATCATGCGTAGCCGCTTTGTTATCGGGTTCACTCGCAGCGATTGACACAGATAGTCCAGCTAAACATACACTTGAAATTATTATGTTTTGGTTTCCACAGCTTGCCGATGGTCTCCTACCTCCATGCGTACATGAAGAGTATATAAACTAACGGAAAGAATTCAGTTACTTGCATGTTCATACGACGTACAACACCTGCAATTGCTTGTCTTCTTAGCATACCTCGGTTTCGTACAACTTTACCTCCATAATTGTAAGCAGCATTCGGAAAGTCACCAACTGCAGCTTCTTCAACGTCGAAAGCAAAGTCTTCGTCATTAAGCCGTTTCGCAACATTGCGCAGAACCATGCAGCTAAGTATCAGTGAAGGAATATTTTCAGTTTTTATCCTTACTTTGTGTTGTAAAATAGAGAAATGTTGTTTTAACTGCCCAAAACCACTTTCAATAATTACCCTCTCTTTTGCTAACAATTTGTTGAAAGATGTTTCCTCATGTGTGACAGGATGACCGAATGGTCTCATAAGCCATGGGCTGAGGCTATATCCGGAGTCTCCGAGCAGCAAAGCACTTGCCCCATTCCATTCCGTAATGGGACGTATCGCAGAATTCCTCCAAATACGAGCATCGTGAACTGATCCAGGCCAAGATGCATCCACGCTTGTAAATTCTTCTCTTGAATTACACGTTTCTTGAACATTTATGCTGGTGAATTTTTTCCGATTCACATATTTGTCACCATATTCAGAAGGTTTAATAACATGAATATGGCTACAGTCGATTGCCCCTACCGCTGATGGGAACCTATATGTTTCCTTCCATTGTGCCTTTACATTTTGTAGTTCTTCTACAGAAGATGGAAACTTGATCCAGTCATTCAATTTTGCAATTACAGCAGCTATAACAGAACATACTGTTTTCGACACAGTTGACTGATGAACACCTATGTCCTCGGCCACGCCACTTTGATATCCCGGATCACTCACGTAGCGAAGGAAAACTCTCATTTTCTCTTCGTTGTTCAGCGAACCTCCACGCCTTTCAACATTTTCACTTCAAAAGTGGTTGGCTATCCACTGTACATTTACTCGATCAAACCTGTGAAGAGTTCGAAAACCTTCTTCCTTTGGTCTACGACGCACATTATATATTTTGACCGCACGAATGGGCATAAACTCAGCCACTTCAAATTACACACGTACTCTACAAAGGTGAATCTGCTACTGGGCAAGCTCAACATATCCGTGAGTATGTGCTCAATATCTGAGCAGCTCCTCTACGTTTATCATATGAAAACTTAGAGTGGGTGCTCACAGTCAATCGTTACTCACCAGTAGAGCACCTGCTCAGTTAACGAGGTGAACATGTCCTATTTTATTCATACGAACGCAAGCATCTGCTTCAGTTTTTGAACTTTTGAGTATCTGCTCACCTTTATTCATAAGACCCACTGTCTTGTTAAGAAGATTTTTATTAAAGTTTACAGTTGAAAACATTTACTATCCCATGTTTGGTTTTTGTACGTTTTCATAATGTACGTCACCTGTTTATAAAATTTTACGCCATGAATATATACATTTCTGTTATATGTACTTTAAGAACGATTGTACCAATTGTAACCAAATTTTGAAATCAAGTACTTCCACAGTTCATCAGCCAAACGATGCTTCAAGTAATCTTAATTGTTGTATGTCCACAATTTTATAAGAGCACGGCATGTCATATTTCCAGAATTAGGTGACTGATTGTTACTGTTAGAGTTAATTCGTATCTACGTTTAGCAAAGTAGGCTCTTTAGTTGATTGAGAATGTTTTGTTAATTTTTGAATTGGTTTAAGAAAGTAACGATCTGTATTATATCCATATACTGTCGAGACCATTACAGTTACAGATAAACTTATACGATACCGGTATGTAAATGTATTGCACATAATATTTTGCGATGTTCTTTCAGCAGCAAAAATTGTCACCATAGCAAGAGATTCACTTATTATAATATGAACGTGTTAGTAGTAGGTATGTTCACATGTAGTATTTATTTTACTATGTTGTTTAACGAAAAAATAAAATTCTGAGTTGATCGCGGCATGCATTTTAAGCTTAGATGCATTTCCGTATAGTTGATAGAAGCGATGACTAAGCAACATAGCTAGGAATAAATCTCGCATGTTGTGAATTCCGCACGCAAATGGTTCAACTAATCCCAAAAGGCCATGTTTGCATTAGGAAGAGTTTCGGTTGACGGGTCGTGAGAGAACCGTCAATCGAGTTCGACAGGCACTTGTTAGAAGCCCGAGGGAAATCTACTCGAAGAGTGTGGACGTGACCTGAACACGCTGTAGGAAACAACGTGGAAAATGATACAGAAACGCCTTACACATCGTCCACTTTAGCTGCAACAAAGGAAAGCAGCTGCGCTTGAGACGGTCTGATTTTTCCCAAAAGTGACGATATGCTTCGAGGAAGAAAAGTAACGTTATAATCAAGAAAATTATAAGGCATCAACCTAGCTATTGCTGGTTTCTCAGATCCACAGTGTTTATAGAAGTAATAATTGTATGATTTGGCTTTGATGAAAATTTACGGTTAGAGAAATAACTGATTAGTTTAATGCGCTGTGTTAAATGGATGGCTGAAGAATAGTATGCTTATTGTACGAGAGAAAGTACAGTAATTTACTACAGGACGCCGAAGAAATAGTTGCATCAGTCTGGTGCAGCGTTTCGAAGAAATAGTATTAATTGACTAATTATTGCAAATGACCACCATTATAACATTTCATTTTGCGATAGGCCCTCCTGAAATTAAATGTTTACAACGTGATATTAATGCATTTATTTATATGTTTTGCTTTGCATTATTTCCGGGGAGCGTATAAGTATCCTACTATGCAGTAAACATTTCTTGTAGTAAGTCACGTTACCTAGACGGTTATTACATTAGCTAAGCTAACAGTCTTGCATAACTAGTCACCAAATCTAATATTCCACCTTACTGTTATTCTTTCGAAGGACGTAGTATCCGAGATCCTCTTCTTACAAGCGTAATCGTCCACTTATAAAGAAAACTTTTTCAGAGTCTCGCCAAAGTTGAAGTTATTCTAATGCCCATGCAGTACATATTATGGTCCTATATTTTAATCAGGAATTCCAAGTCCAAGTGAGTAGATTGTTGGGAAACAACAAAAAAACTTAGTATAGTGGATCTGGTGAAACAGGTCATCAATAATGGGATAACTTGAAAGTATAGTGTGTGTGGAATACAATGAAACACAACTGACATAGACACGCATTTATGTTTTATTTTTAAAAATTAATAATTTTATTGGAATTGATACCTTTTAAAATATAAATAGCGTTTTTTCTAACAATAGCACATAAAATATAATGCCTTGAGTGTATATTAGTGCAATGTTGGTATATTCTAGTAATAAAACTAATAATACGTTAAATAGAAACATTTTTAGCAAACACAACACCGCCTTGTACCTTTTACCCATAAAGCAGTGTTACGTATTACACTGTCAGAGAAAGCATTGTGTCTTTGGTGTATATTATTAGAACCTTAGTATATGCTAGTGAAAAAACTACTAAGCCACATTGATAATTATTATTCAACTACAATCATGTAAGTCCTAAACAAAATAATGCGCTATTGGCACATTCATGGACTAGTCCGTTTAACGTATTTCTTGTATAGTACTGGGTTTATTTTGCTACTGACAGACAAGAGAATGCTTTGGAGATTCGAAATCTCGTATAACCTGAATTTGCTCAAAAAGTGGACTTGGTCACTTTTGCGAATTCCCGATTCATTTGATTTTATCTTGGTTACTTGGTGGTGTATGGCACTCCCGAATATCGTAACTTCTTTTATTATAATATGAAACCTGCTAGACGATAATGTAATCATGATCATTGTTTATTTGATATTTTTTCTTGGAACATATTACACCAACCACAGAAGTGTTTGACGAATGAAACAAATTTAGTGAATCAGGAAACAAGTAAATATTGCTCTGTTTGTTACCAAGCAAAGTTGAGGTTAGTATAAAATATGTGATAAATCTAAGATTTCTCGTAGGCGTTGGACAGTTCACTATTGAAAATTTTGGGGAATTCTTTAGGCTGAAATGGAACCACAAACACGAAGGGTAAACATGTAGTTTTCTATGTATGTATTGTGATAAAAAACTGTTTGTAATAATATTAACACTAAAAACAAGAGACAGAAATACATTATTTTTTTAATTTTACTCCGATACTCTATAAAAAGGCTGACCACAAAATCTTCAGAAACTGAAATCTGAGGAAATCACAGGAAAGTCCATTGCAGAAACAGATCGGAAGTATAACTTAAAGGAAATCTAAGTGAAATCAAATAATATCTTACGGGACTTGACATACCAATCTAATGGGCATGCAGAATTCATATATCTGGTTGCAGTGCAGGTGGTTAGTGAGGTATGATTGGCTTTAGTGAACCAATAATGTTGAGAAATTAAATTAGAAAAAAATATATTCATAATATATTTTACACACATTTTTGAAAACTAATATACGTTATTCCTACATCCACAAAAACCATAGAAATGTCAAAAATTTATTTCACTATCCAAACGACATTTTAAAGCATATCTACTAACAACCATTTCAGATTGGAAATAAATGTTACGTAATTATTATCAGACATATGAATGTTTCAATAAATTGGAATCTTTGAGGAAAATTAATTTATTGCTTTTCATCGAAACAAATATTTCTGAAACAGAACTATTTTACTCTAACAAGTTAAAGAAACGTACTAACTTCACTGAGTAGTTCGGGTCGATCAACTATTAAAGTTATTAGCCCGCCAGTTTTCATTATATTTTGGTGCGTAGAAAAACTTTTACTTCCTTATAACCTTTACTTAATATAAACGACAAATGTTTCCGAACGCAAAGGAAACGTGAAATACAAACAAGAAATATAATTTACGGTGTTACAATTCTTATAAATATGTAATGAAATTACAAATACATCGTGCAAAATTATATAATGCACAAGCGTTTTTTTTTTTTTTTTTTTTTTTTTTAACCGTTTGCCCGTAAACCCAGAATTATTATTCAAATAATCGTAAATGTCCTTCATTTTAGAGTGCGAGGTGTGATGTAGATTCTAACACGGCAACTGTGAACTACAAACACTTTTTAGTATTCGATTCCCGCAAGCCAATACTATTCGATCTGTAGTATCGATTGTATGTAGGCCTATCTAAGTGTTTTGTTATTTATTTAGTCCCTCTACATACTTTATGCGTATTCCAAGTGTCGACTATGGTTTCAGAAGAGGATGTCTAGACACTGGTGAGAAAAGTTGACCTACACCGTGAACGGTTTAGCTTATCGAATAGCCGTGAGCGCCACCCGTTCATCAGACTGGCTTAATCAAAGCTAGTATATGCAAGGTTGTTGTTTTAATTGATAAAATGTGCAATAAATAAGCAACAGAATACTTGCACTCTTTGTATGTGAAGACCAAAAGTGTGTACTAATGTTAAGTATTCAAATAACTTGAATTAAGTGTTAAATGTTATTGATACGGCATTAAATACATTAAATAATTGCGAGTCGTTAGGTTACGGGAATTTTTGTGTACTTACCTGTAATGCCTATTTTGATTAGAGCATGGAATCGTACGGGCGTTGGAATAATTGGTGCATTTTACTGCTTCACTTTTTAATTTGTCTTTCGCGGTGCCAGTCTACACGTATGTTTGCTATGCACGCATGTTTTGCGCAGATATGAAACACTGGCCAATTCCAGTATCCTCTCATTATTAAAAAATTATTTCCTATAAAAAATCTATTAGGATATTTCGTTTATTAGGAAGAACGGCAAAAGTTTAGCGTGTAAATAGTTTTCGACGAAAAATATTTTTCCGATTTTGTTTAAGGGGGCTTCAACTTTGGTGGCTCATAAATTTGGAACAGTATGAGCTACAGAGCTGTAATATAAAATGTACACTAAACTAACGCATTACTGTCCGTACTTTTAGATTTTTATTTCAACTCGAAAAAAATTTTCAACAGCCTGTATTTACACTCCAAAATTAAATTTTTATACTTTTTTTTTTTTTTGCATTTTGCGCGTCGAGTTACAAGACTGCACCAAATTTCTATCATATATATACTATAGTTACGAAGTTATGAATTTGAAACATTTTTTAAAGGGGTCCAATTTGAAATGCCTATAACTTTTAAACTATTCGTACCACGAGACTGAGCTTTTGGCAGGGGGTTTCCACGCAGCCCTTTTCACGTAATTTGGTAAGTTTCTCATTTTTTATAAGCCCTATATTCCCCATTTGTTGATCCTACTATGAATATTGGAATTAACATCGTGTAGATATGCTCCAAATTAAAAAAAAAAAAAAGATTTTTTTCTTTTACTTTGTGTTATTTTACATAACTGTACGAAATTTCTTGAATATATATAGAATACTTTAGAAGTTATTAAGTTAATAATTTTTATAGTTCAAATGTATATCTATAACGTATGCCCTTTCGCCATATTTCGACATATTTAACACCTTGAAGTACTCATACATTCCAAGTTTAAAGGCCATACCACATAGAGTACCGAAGTTATGTCGAATATGCCACTTTCGCCACTTTCGTCATTTCGGTATATTTTGGCATATTCACCACCTTTAAGTACTCCTACATTCCGACATTCAAGGTCCTATCACAAAAAGTGCAGAATTTATGCCGAATATGCCACTTACGCACTTTCGACATATTTCGGAATATTCCCCACCTGAAAGTACCCCTACATTCTGAGTTTTAAGGTCATACCACGAAATATGCCGAATTTATGCCGAATATGCCACTTGTACCTATTTCGCATATTTCGTCATAATCCCCACCTTAAAGTACCTGCCGATTCCAATGATCTCATTGGCGGGAGTTGTCCATTCTGTCGCCGACAATGTTACCATCTACAGCCTGGGTAAACATTGTTCGAAATTGTCGCCCTCACAAGGACGAGGTTATGACTGGCCTCGGAAAAATTTCTCTCCTTTTTATACTTACTGTGGAGTCGTGGCTTCAACTGCCGACAAAACCTACTTGCTACTTTAGTCGTAACCCCTACGAGAGGTCCAGTTTGGGTATATTAAGAGGAGTATAGCTGACGGATTGAAGACTACACCTCCTGCTCCATGTCACCCGTGTCCAAACACTACATGGAGTGTGCTTTGGCGATACTGTGCTTTACATGTCGCTTAACTATGTTGCTGTTTCAGAGGGAGCCTTGCAGTCCAGTCGTCAGGGGCATTGTAATACTACCACAATAATCCCCCATATATCCATTGCGACAAAAAGGAAAACCACCAGCAATAGCAATTGCTGTTACTATGTATCGCTACCTGCTCCATGTCAGCTCTGCCCAACACTGCACGGAGTAATACTACAGTTTAAGATGAAGCATTAAAGCCCTGTGGTGAGTGGCGTTATAATACCACCACGGTAACCCTGCCTGTCGTATGAGGCGACTAAAAGGGAACCCATAATATAAAGTCTCGCAATTTCAGGTGCTTTCAGTGCCTGTCCCTATTTATATATCATGAACTGATTATATATATGCGTAACTGCACCGAGGTCATATTACTGCATGCTCATGCTCTCTTTTTACTTTGTTTCATATGTGAATGTGTGTTTCATCTGTCATCCAATGTCATTACTCTGTAGTGGTGAATGAAAACATTACCGTTTTCCTGTTTCAGCATTCAGAAACTGAAAACAATTTCTTCTTATGCAACTGTGCTTTGCTAATGGTGTCTACATATGCATAACTTTTCACGAACACTGTGTTAGTGTCATTTTATGTACTGTGATATATTCTTGGTTTTTTTTTGCAATACATTATTTTTTCAACATTTCGTATTCGGTATGCCTAAAAATAAGAAATACAGCACCCTTGCTACAAGGACAAATAAGTCTAAGCTAAGTGCACATGTAAAGAAACATTTTGAGAGCCTAACCCAATCCACCTCTCAATCAGATGGCGGTGTCCAACCTCTACGGACTCCTTCAGTGACACATTGGAACAATGCTCTATACCTGAAGCCACTTCCACATGTGTACAAACAAAAATAACTACATAGGCCACTGCCCATACCATTAAAGTCTTAAGCCCTGTTGAAAGTCAATCAGCAGGCCCTTCTCATGCACCTCAAATGCATTCTTCTTAAGCACATTTAAGAAAATAACTAACAAAAGATGATGCTGGACCTTCACATGCACCACTAAAGCATACTTATTCAACCCGTCTCAGAACACACATCACAAAAGATGATGCTGGCCCATCTGTGCATGTCCACAGTTCTGTTCCAAGTCATTCTGCTGCACCAAGTCATTCTGAACTAACTACACTACCATATTCATGGCCAGCATCTGCGACCTTCTCAAACACCTGCACTCTGCCCAAAACAATATTCTGGATGATACTGCTTTGCTTAATGAAGATTTGCAACGCCAATTGCTTGGCCTATTTTACGAAGAAGATAATGCTCTTGTTATTATTGTGCAAGACAGACAACCTAGCCAAACTACCTGGCAAATGCCTAGACTTTACAGCACACATACATACATACCGTGCTCCTCGCAATGATTTGGATGTTACAGTCGAGGCTCATGACTTGGGTCCTATGGACCATAAGTGCAGTCATTGCGCCGCTCTCTATTTCAAAGATGAAGACATTAAAAGAGACGGCACTTTCACAATTTGCTGCATGAAAGGTTAAAATTAACATTCCATCCCTGGGAGAACTTCCTGATCTTATTCGCCACCTGCTAACTGGCATTGATGACGAATTCACAGACTTTCGCTACTTCATTCGGAACTACAATTCTGCACTATCCTTTGCTTCTTTTTGTGCTGATGGCATTGTCCAGTCTTCAGAACATTCTGTGTATACTTTTCAAATTCTAGGACAAGTCCATCACCTTACATCGGGTGCTGCGCGACCCGTTGATGGCAACGAACATCGGTATAACCAACTCTACTTCACTGATATGGATGAAGCAAATGCAGCACATGCACACCAACACAACAATGTCCAGGTCGGCATTGTAGAACAACTTGAGACCATGCTGTCTCAAATAAATCCATTTGCAAAAATTCAGACGTCAATGAGATAAGTAATGCTCTCTGTGGAAGATGAGGCTGTTCGCTTGGGTTATTCACCCAAACATTTAAAACATACCTGTCACTGTCAACGAGGTTACGGCTATCTTCGTCGATGACGAACCTCCACTGAGGAATTACATTAGAGTGTACCCCAAGAATATACCTGTTCAAAGCATCAACCAGCTCAATTCCTGTATCGACCCGATGACATACCCTCTACTGTTCCCATGTGGCAAACCTGGGTACACCAGTGGCCAAAGTCACCGGTGGTAGTGAGTGATGTAAGAAAAAATATTACCTGCAACCAGTTTGATGCATTCCGCATCATGCAGAGGCGCATCTTCTCCATAAATCACCATTCTGACAAACTTTTCCAGCAGTACTTGGTCGACTGTTACTGCAAGGCTGAATCTCCTAGGATATGGTTCGTTAAAGAGAACGAAGATAAATTACGCATGGAAGAATATCAAGAGTTCATGGAGCACGTTCAATAAGCTGGCGAACATGCCGATACCAGAGTCGGCAACAAAGTCATCTTGCCTTCTTCATTTTATGGCTTTGCCAGGCAACTACATCATTCCTATCAATATGCTGTAGGCATTATGAGACAGTATGGGAAACCAGACTTTTTCGTAACTTTCACTTGCAACCCTCAATGGCCAGAAATTGTCCTGAACTTGCTAGACCACCAGCAAGCATGCCATAAGCCAGACTTGGTTTGCAGTGTATTTAAAGTTAAACTGGATGCCCTCATTGAGGACACTGTCAAACATCAAATTTTCGGGAAAGTACTGCATACACTTACATCATTGAATTTCAGAAGCACAGGTTGCCACATGCTCACATGCTCACAATTCTATAAAAAGAAGACACAATTAAATCGTCTAAAGAGGCTGTCAGCATTTGTAGGGCACAGATACCCGACCGTTTACAACAATCTATTCTACACAATTTGGTTAAGTCACACATGGTACACACGTGGGAGCACTGCACCTTGCTACCGAGATGGCCAATGCCGCTTCCACTTTCCGAAAACTTTCCATTAAGAAACACTCCTCAACTTAAAAGGTTTTGTACAGTACAAAAGACCTGCGACGGCCGTACTTTTGAAATTGCCAACAATAAATACGACAACCGCCACATTGTTTCATACAACAGCTTCTTGCTTCAAAAATATCAGTGCCACGTTAACTTTGAACTATGCTATTCCCTGCAAGCTACAATATACCTTTTCAAGTACATCTTCAAGAGACACGACTCTGCCATAGTTGAAGTCGGAGTTGATGAAGTCCAGTCTTTCTTGGACTGCAAGTATGTCAGCTCCAGCGAGGCTGTTTGGCGGTTATTGTCTTATAAGATGTCGGACAAAAATATTGTTGTACTGATGTTTGGGCCTGCACCTCGAGGACATGCAACCTGTGTTCATTACTGAAAATAACGTAACTGCTACTGTGGAGAATGCACGAGACAAGCATACGCAGCTAACTGCTTTCTTTCACTAAAACTCCTAACATAAGTTGCAGGTACCACCGAATGTCCTTCAACACCTTGCCGTCTTCAGTTAACGTATGCAAATTTCTCCCAAACACTTTGTATGGATCGACAAAAGGCATATGTGGAAGCCACATTCTAAGGGAGATTTCAATGCCATTTCCAGGATTTACCATCCTTAACCGCGGAGGAGCGAAGAAATAATGTGTCTCAGAATTCTATTCCATAATGTCAAAGGTCCGACTTCCTTCCAAGACATCCGCACTGTGGCTACAGTGTCTACCCCACCTACAAGGATGCATGTCAACAACTACTTCTTGATCGTGACGACATCTATGAAGTTACACTGCTCGAGGCTGCTTCTTGATGAGTTCCAGCATGCCTTCGAGTCCTCTTTTCTCACATACTATTTCATTGCAACCATTCTGACTCTCTGCATTTGTATGAGCGCTTGGAACCGCACTTTATCGATTACACTTCTGGTGATGCTGTTGCTTCTGAAAACTGGGTACTGCTGCACATTTCTTCCCGGTTATCTTATTTTGACAAATCTGTTGCAGATTATAAACTTCCATCATTCCATCAAGGCCGAATACAAGATCTACCTCGCTTCGACACTGACTATGAACGTGTTGAAGCTGAACGTATGTCTTCTATACTTAATGCCGACCAATGCTTAGTGTTTGGCAAAATTGTTTCTTGATTTCTGACGAAAATTTGTGCAGGGCGTTTTTTGTCGATGGTCCTGGAGGTTCGGGTAAAACATTTCTATACAACTGCCTCATTCACAGCCTTCAAGCTGAAGGTAAAGTAGTTTGCCCTGTCACCTGGACTGACATTGCTTTAATACTTCTTTCTGGCGGGAGCACTGCACGCTCTCTTTTTAAATTATCTGTACTTGTACTGAAAGACACTGTATGCAATATCTCCCATCAATCTAGAGAAGCTGAACTTTTACAATCATACAGCTTGATATCCTGTGAGGGGGCTCCCATGGCACCGAAAGAAGCTCTACATCAAGTTGATTCTATGCTTATAGACATCACTAAGAATGATAGAACCAAGTTCGGCGGAAAGGTACTACTACTGGGAGGCGACTTCAGGCAGGTACTTGCTGTTGTTCAACACAGTAGACGAGCTGAACAGGTCAATGTCTCCATCATAATTCCCCACTTTGGCCATAATTAACACAGTTCAGCTTAGGGCACAACATGCGTGTCGATCAAGGGCAGGAAGAATTTCACAACTTCCTCATGCACATCGGAAACGGACAGCACGATTCATTGAGAGCTTATCAGCCGAATTCGTGGAGCTGCCATCGTGCATCGCACTTCCCGAGGATGCTGATATCCGCTGATGAGAGGCGAGCGCTCTAACCTCTACATAATCGCAGCCGCTGTGAATATGGAGCAGCAACTACGTAAGGGCGATGGTGATGTAATTCGCTTATCGTAACTTTTCATTTCTATAATATCAATTTTATTTAATGAAACAACTATCACCTTTATTAGTAACATTTCATTTTATCCTCACAAATTTAACACACTGCATTAAAATACATTTAATTAATTTCAAACATTGTATTATATTTTTATTTCAATATAGCAACATTTCATTATTTACTCACATACTAATTTCAATCTTATAGCTGATTTTTCATTGTCTGAATCTTCCGCATTACGGTATGTTTTCATTTTTACTGCATCAACGCTTGTTAATAAAAATACTGGTTTTAACTCATTAATTGGCCATAATATGGGGCAGTTTTTCCGATGGCGGGAGATAACTTATGTGACCCATTGATATTTTTTTTACCTCGTGCCTACTAGAGTAATATTTCAAACCCAAACACAACTTTTGTGAAAGTGATTTTTGCCCCCACAAAGCTGGATTCTCAGTGACGTGAAATGTGTTTTTAAATGTGACGATACGAATCATCTTTGGTGTGTACAAATTTCGTTCCACATGGACCATTAGTTTTCCACCCTCAGTAAATACTTTGTTCAGGGTAGAGTACAGTAAAATTTTCTTTAAAAAAAAAAATCGTATCTTTTAGGTGGTTGTGAATCGGATTATACATGTCTGGTTTATTTGGAAGCTTTAGCCCCTCTATCTCCCACCTCTTTATTGACGTCAACTCCCAGAACATCCAATATATATGTATGTGTATGTATATAGTTTACGGGAATGATTGGTCGTAGAAAACGTGAAAAGAAGCATTATATGTTAGAGAACATTTGTCTGGAAACAGCATCCCGAAAAGGAGGAACAAACACAAGCGCGCAAATTTTAATAGTGCGCGCTCCGCGGCGCTGGTCCAGTGGCTGAGAGGGTGCGTCATTGCACTCCAATGAAATATCAGGTGATGAAGGGAAGAGAGACATACATAGTCCGGTTGCTAAATGGCATTTTTTGCTTAAATCCGGAAGTAAAGTTCGCCCTATGTTTTATGACATTTTCTGTTTATCCAAGGCATATCTGATGAAATACTGCAGGGTGCCACTTTGGCACCAAGATAACTTAAAATTTATTCATAAGGCATATATTCGCGCATAGAACACACTTTATAATAATTTGGTGTATAAAATGTTTTCAGGGCTAAGGAAATGTAATAACAAATTATTTTGGTAGTTAATAACTTTTATAAAATATAGTAGAAAATATTTCGTACATTGATAATGATATATTTTGAATGTTACCTTGATTACGTGGATAGTGAACTTTGATTACAAACAAAAATACGAAATTATTAACACAAATACATTTAAAAGCATGAATAGTAAACTTAATTGAAGTTGTATATGGCGTGGAATATCTTTAGCTAGCTGTAACCTTTACATATAGAATTTACGTAGTAAGCAATGTTTCAAGTAAGCTGTACCATTTACAAGCATCTTATTGAATATGTAAATGATTAGCATTTAAATATTGAATCTTACGTATTTTTTAAGCTGTGTTGCAGAAGTAAAAGTACGAATATTAGCATCCAGTATAAATGTGAAGGCCTTAGTTATATTTCACACACACACATACATACATATATATATACATATATAATATATAATATATATATCACTTGACTAAATAGAATAGGCCAATGAAATGTAACTACATTACCAAATTTAATTTGCACTCACACTATGGATATCATATCAAAAGTTGAGTAAGTTTTATGATAATCCTAATTAGTCATAAATTTTATGTATGAGATTCTTATGACGATTCAAAATGTCACATAGTCCAGACTTGTTGGTCTCAGCATTTTAGTTTCGCATGAAGTGTTAAACTATGACGGCAATTTAGCATGGATATTATAAATTTTCTAAAAATTATGGACATAAACATTAAAAGCTTAACCAGGAGTAAATTATGACTAGCAAATTTCATATATGTGTACACATACATATATATATACATTTATTTAACTAATTAAATTATATTTACAGTGTTGCACAATTAATAAGAGTAATCTCTCTAACCATCCAAATCATAAGCAGGGTCAGTTGGTACGAACTGTGTCCACAGATTGCAACTAGTTTCTTTCCTATAGCAATGGCAAAATTGTGTACATGTTAATTTAGAAAACACACTACTGCATCTCCCATTAGAGCAAGGGTTTTCTTTTGCGCAACCACAGCGTACCATATGAAGTATCACGGGTGGAGCCAGATTAACCACACTTGGTACTTTTACGGGAATCAGGCTTTTGTTGACAACATCTTCTACTCAGCCAAATTCTGTTCCCACTTGTTTTGGTGGATTTTCTTCAAGTGCAGATTTCCAAATACACTCTTGGAAATGAGTCCGCTTCACATGTTCAGCAAAGGATTTCAGTAGTAGGCGGCAAGGTACACAGTTTCACGGCCTTGTTGGCCTTGTCAGTTCCTATTTTTGTAAGCCACATTTTGTATCTTATATCTGACATAGATCTAGTTTCAGCGATAGAAGACCCATATCATGATGCTACAAATGCAGTAGATTTATCTATTACATAATTATTGTTGGCTCCCATTTGCCCTAGAAGCGATAGTTTTAAGCCCTTTTGGATAGCGCTCACAACAGTTGCCTTTCTACACCATAATGATGGGACACTGTATCACAAGCTGATAAACAATGGGCTGCCAAAAGATACGTAATTATATCACGATGCTTCTGAGCTGTCATTCCAACATTAATAACTTGACGCTGGGATCCAGTTACTTCCATTAAAACTGTACAATTGAGTGCACAATGTCTGTAATAGTGAAGAAGCAGAACAAAGCCATCTGTATCATCACTTCTAAATGTTATAAGTTTATAACCTTAATAAACACAGGACACCATTTTATATGGGATAACATACGCTTCTTCATGCGTTGTTCGTAGATTTGTTCTCAATATAATAACCACTTCGTATATTTGAACTGGTACTGAGTCCAGTCCGCTAATGATGAGTCAGTGTTCATATGTTGCAGCATGTTTGCCACCGTCTGTTATGAATGTTTCACAAATGAGTTTGATTAGTTGAATCTTGTTAAATGTAACAGTTAATAAAACCTTCTGAGATATAAGGGGTGAGTCGAGAGTCAATTTATGTTTACGACTAGCTTGTTTACCATCTCTAGATGTCCTTGTCAAACTTTTGATACTGAAGTATTGGTATCGGTTGAATAAACACACAATCCATTTTCTCGGATGTCATCACTTCAGAGATTGCAGTTCACATCACTTGAATTAGAAATGAAAACAATTTGTATTTCGGTCCCATTTATCTGCATAATACAATATATGTTAAAGCGTGAAAGTCAATCTAATCATCAACATAAATAGCTGTTTGTATTGCCAGACATTAAAAACATATTAGACACAAACATGATTATTCAGTGTGTTTTATATGCGAAATTATGGCCGATAAACGTTGCAAACTTCACGAAACTAGAATGAATCTATTCAACGATTTCACTAGGCTACACACAGAGAGCAAGTATGTATAGTTGCTGCAATAAGTGACCAGTATATCACATATATAAGATCGCAATTAAAATGTTAACTTTGTTTCTGTTACTGAAGTTTGAGGCCTTATTGTCACAAAGCAGGATACGTTTACCCTATACGAGTGATTGTTTATTCAATTTGAATAATTCTGTCCCCATAACCTCGTATGATTACTTTATTAGGCTACACTCGGATAAAAGTTACGGGCCGACTGCTACTAAAAATTTACGCTTATCCTTGATGTAAAATTATTTTAATGAACATAGACCACTCAATGGATGATGTGTTTGTATTGTTACTAACGAAATATTTTAATATATGATGTAATATATAAAGAATGTTATCATTCACCGTCCTTGAAATGAACAATTTCGGTATTCTTAATCCTCAAAACCGGAATTTAATTTGTTAAAAATATTGCAAAATTAATTTTTTTCCCACGTTTCCTGTTGTCATTAAAACCAATTGTCTTTTATGCAGAATCATGCAAACACGGTATCAATATAAACTTTGCACCAATTGGATATTCATACCCCTGACTTACTATGCTTAAGTATCCACTATGCTGCTGATGTACAAGTTGTTGATATTTAAGTCGTAGCATTTGTTTGGTAGCATAAATAAAAAAAAACGAGTTTAGGTAAAACCAATTTAATATTTACACATTTAAAATTTTTTGTGCTAAATTAACTTTACACATTAATTTTATTGTGCAATCAGTGTGAGAAATACTAGTGTACTAATTATTTTCTCGTGTTGTTTATGAATTGGATTTTATAACTAATGCAAATTTAGTGCAACAACGTTAAAGAAAATGTACACAAAAGTGTTACTACCCGAACATATTGTTTATTTAGACTGTAAAACTAACATTACGACTTGAAAACCTAGAACTGGTATATCAAGGGTATGGTGAAATCTTAAGCTACAGGCAGTTCATTCTCCAGTATTTTTTTTTTTCGGTCAGATACTAGTATATTTGATTTTTTATTTAAATTTTTCACAGCATCAAGGTAATACAATGTGAGATTATATACTGACAACCTCAGCTTAAGAAATGAACCCGAAGCTTTCATTGTTTTGAAATACGTAAGGACAATTAATATAAAATTGACGTTTGCTAATTAGAGCTTTTGGTTTAGAAAAATCATCCACATTTATTATACTTTTTTTTTTTCGTTGAAGATGTTTTGTAGAAAACTCGAAAGTTTATTCTTCATTTCTTAACATTCCCAACTCCTTACATTCATCACTTACGTCATTTCGGGTTGCGTGTAGTTACACATCGGCGTTCTCATATAATAAATTTTACTAGAACAACTTCTGCTCGGGAATAATATTAGCCAATCTGATTCACATTTCTCTGTATGAAAGCCATCCATTGTAGAAATCTTCCACTCTGGAGCACGATATTATTTCTGTTTATTTCTTAGTGTGTAGTGACGTGGTACTACGAGAAATGAATTGGTGTTGTGTGTAATTATTTCCAAGATAAATAGTAGGGCGTTTTCAGGCCGGAGTTAGTTTGTGTCAACTTCCACCAAACTGCAGTTAGTTCGTTTCGTCCCAGCGGTTTTTTTTACAACGGTATCTGACGTATGAAATGATGTCAAGGAAAACGTCTTACATAATTAAATACTGTAATTTATTTCCGTTTACAACGTAAAACAGTCTTTGTTTACTCGATTTTCCTGCTTTTCACCCCTACTCGTATAGTATGTTGATTTCCTTGACTTGTTTAAAATTATCATGTTTTTTATGTTTCTCTTTGTGCAATTCTCCCCACAGACTATTTGCACAATACGGACATTAAGAAACGAACGAAAATTCACTCTGGGGTTATTAAATAAACTATCTTATATAAATATCGTACGAGGAAGCTAGACGAGGGCCAGGGTGTCGATAACCGGAGGCAGACTTGTGATAAGGCGGTCGTAGGCATTCGATTGCCCCGGAGGATGATAAGAAATGCAACCGTATAATGGAGCGGCACCGAAATGAGGAATCAAGACATCTCCGAGAAAACCCACCGACCGGCGACATCGTCCGGCACGATTCCCACATGCGAAAATCCGGGGACGAACCCTACTGCGCCTACCATCGAGTTCCAATCCGAGGTGCCAAACTTACGTTAATTGAAAGTTGAAATTGTGTAGCATAAAATGCCCTTACATCAGCGTAGTGCTTTTCCACAACATCATTTACAAATTCAGGTGAGTGTTAAACAAACGTATCTTTATATAAGGCACTTTATCTTTTACATACATTTTGAATCACGACTGTGCCTATCTCAAAAACCGTTTACCGAAATAAATAACAATTAATGTGATTACACTACTACTGTCAATACAGGGACAAAAACCCTGTTTAGTTGTCAGTACTACCTGGATTTTTCCTACAACAAATTGTTGTTTAAAAGTAGCAAATATCAGCCTTATTTTACGCAACATATAACGACAACGAGGCAGGGTTGTTGTCTCTATTTTCACAGAAGTATGGGGACATAAACAACACCTTCCATTCAGTGTTGCAGGTCGACATATAATTCTATGACACAGAAAAGCATGCATGAGCTACAAGTGGCATGCAACATTTATAAAAGTGGTTACATTACACTAAGTGCCTGGCCTGCTTTCATTATACTTAGTTACATGGGTGCCGCGGCTGTTTATTAATGCTCTTTGGCAGCGTATTTCAACTAAACGACATTATATATCATTAAATTATGTATTGCTTTCAATACTTTGAATGAACAACCACATTAATCGCGATGTTATAACAATAATATTTGTACTTCGGAGTGAACGGGTACATAATACGTATTACTAATTCATTTTATGTGTGTAATAAATTTCCAACAGTAATGTCCGATTTTTTTAACTAACTTCGTGGAAACTTTTCTGGTACTTTCATATATGATCACATCACAGTTTTTTTGTTTTATTCTATTCGTTCCAAAGAGATATAACTTTTTCGCAAGTTTTGCCACGAACGGCTTCTTCAGGGTGGTATAACAAGGCGTAAAACTTTTCCAATATTACTTCAATTCTTCAGTGTTTCCTTTCGCGATCCCTTCTATTCATCATGTCTCAGATCGTCCTCCATTCATCAAATTCTTATGGAAGTGTCGCAGGGCGAGGTATCGATCCACGAGAGATTCCCTTCTCGCAGCCTTGCTTTGCTGGATCGAGAATAATCGATAGCTGTGTGTTGTTTTAGACAAGGGAAAGCACTCTGAGCACGCGGCACACGTCCTCGCTGGATTAAGGACGGGTTTTATGGCAGTCTGGTAGGGCTGGGTTCTTCGCCATGCCTGCAGGGCGACAATCCATCACTCGCAGTGCAAGACCTATAGCTCAACCCTCATGTCGCCTCGCGGGCACCAGGGACTTCCTTGCACAAGCAGGGTGTCAGGAATCATTGTAGCTACCTTTACGTGTGTTCAAGTGGTTTAAATTCATAATTTTGTGTTTTCATGAAACAATGTTAGGTGGTATTTTTGACTACGGTGTCCTCTTACGAAACCATTTTAGCTCGCATATTATTCCCATAATCGTGAGACCGAGTTAAAATTGACATGTTACACTGCCGTTCAAATAGCGAAAACCAACAGCCTTACTCAAATAAAATAATTCACAGTGAAATAACATGACATGAGCTACATAATCTAACATTTATATACCCGCTACGTAATGTTTTGCATTAAAATAATCGCATATGTACAAGAAAACGTGGCAAATTAAGGAATTTTTAAAAATTCAAATGTTGTTCAATGTGAGGTTTTAAAACCAAGGTAATGTAGCCTATGCCATGTTATTTTAATTTGAATATTACGTTTAAGTATGTATGTCAAGTGGTTTCAACTACTTACATTGCAGCGTAACATGCAAATTTACAATTTGACGAATTGATATGAGGAAATAATGCTAAAATTTGTCCATAAGAGGAAACTGTGCTCAAATATATCGTGTACAATAGTAACAACAATTTGTAAAAATAAAAAATTTTGATATGAAACGAACCCGAACAACCTTAAGGGCGCTCCTTCGAAAAATTCGTGCTCATTGTTTATACTGATTCAGCAATTACTATTTTTTAAAGACTAAACAAGAGCGAATATCAAAAACCTGTATGGCAATTTTCTTTAAAATAGTTTGCACCACGTATGATTAATTTCTCAAAATAGTATGTTGTACACATATAATTAAATACACACATATATAAATACATATACACACATACACACATACATGTTTATCGACGCACACGTTGGTTTTGGTAGTAGTTGATTATAAAACATTCATGGTCTTGAATAAGTTAGCTGTCGCAGCAAACACCAATTTAAACAAAATTACTTAACAGATTGGTGATAAATGCTCTCGTTTTATCTTAAAACATTTAACGAAAAACCGTATAAAGAAGAGAACATGACCTTAAAGTCAACTCTCCATCACTCAGAACATTCGCTTTAATTTTTTTTTTGTCTTTTATTCTCATACAAGTTCAGAAATCAACATTACGATGCTCTTTGTGTCTCGGTTACGCGGTAATAATATGAAACGAAGGCACACGCAAGCAAATGTCATACTTTCACACAGATCTAACTCTCCGCACAATATCTTAAAACATATAGCATCAGTATTAATACTATTTTGGATTCAAAACGCAGTTAAGAAATCCAGTCGGGTATTGCATTATAAAAACTTAAAAATACGCAGTTAAAGTTGGAAAATTTGCAGCAATTTATTTTGAAAACGCAGTCATCAGTTTTAAAGTATTATTCACTAGCACGGACGAGATAGCAAACATTCCTATACCATTTTTAATCGCCATGTCGGGACATCTGTATTGTATGCAGGAATAAAATATCTGCATTTATTATTAAACGCAAGGTCCCGTTTAACATACGTAACGAAACTAACATTTGAACACAAAACATGAAGCGACTCGTGCCCTAGGTAAGGTAAGGTAAGTGGGCTTGTCTCGTCCACAGAGAGGTTATTAGATACGGTGTCACACGACTTGGTCCAATGACAGGAGCTGGGAGAGTAGTCGGCCATGGCCTTGTTAAAGAACCAGCATTCACCTAGAGCGACTTCGGGAAACCATGAAAACTAAAATCAGGATGGCCGGAGCCAGGGATCGAATCCGAGTCCTCCCAAATGCGACTCGAACGTTTTACTTTTGCGCCACATTGTTAGGTACATGTCTTAAGCCTCTTAAATATTTACAGCTCACGTTAACTCGATATTCACTTAACTTTAAAAAGTTTTTGTAAAATTTCAAGGATTTTCTTTGTACTTTTACAAATCTTTGTAAAAGTACAAAGATTATATTTGTAAAATCATTAGTTTATGAAGTTACAAAGGTTATCTTTGTAATACTACAAAGGAATTCTTTGCACCTACCTGTACCGACAGTTCCTGCACTAAAAATAATTTTGTAAAATATGACAAGGCACTTATTTGTTGTTGTATAAACTTTTGTGAATGTTGAATAATTTTTCTTGTAAAATTATTAGTTTGTAATGTTAAAAGGAATTTATTTGTAAAAAAAAACCTTAGAAAAAATGTGTAGACTACAAAAATCTTAAGTTGCCGGGAATAACTTACGCAAAGATCACAACTTCTGAAAAGTATTTTTCTGGAATAAAGTGAATGGTTGCATTGATTGCGTGCTTTTAAAGAAATAATTATTACTGAACTGTACATTTATTGTATATAAATTAAGAACGACTAAGAGACATAGAAGTCACGGTGGTCTAGTGGTAAAATGCGTAGATTCTAAGCGTAGATTCTAAGCGTTTAGAACTTAGCACCTCCCGAGAATTTTTTTTTTTTTTAATAATTTCATGTATACGACCTTTATTCAAAAGTTATTTGATAAATAAGTTCAGTGTTATTTATTAAGTACAATGAACATTTAAATTATTTTTTTTTTCGTTTTTGAAACTACAGCCACAAGGCTAGTGCTTGTAATTTTACAAACATATATTTTGTATTTCATTACAAGGGCAACCATTGTAGTTTTACAAAGAATTTCTTTGGCAACTGGGTTTCCAAGGATTTTCTTTGTAAAAGTACAAGATTTTTTTACAGTGTACGTTAAGTTGACTAATTATTTTAATCCAAGCATTTTCTCATCACAATTACGGACGAAACAAACAAGTTACAGAGTGAAGACGTATTTTGGCGTTCGATGGCTAAAATGGCTGATCTTCATTTGGGAGGAGGTGGGAGGGAGTGGATAGCACTTGCTTGTAGTATCACTTTAGCCTCTAGACGTAAGTCATTGAATTGACGTGCAGTCTTCTCAACGTTACAGATGCCCTCTATATGACATTCATATGTGACGCTATCATTTTATGACGCTGTTAAATAAAAGTGTGTATTCTACACGCTTTCACATTCCTTTAATTTACTTATAGACCTTAGTATTCAACCAAAACTAAGAGGTTCTGAGATTAAATACGGTCGTTTTATGTAAGAATTTTAAGTAAATTCTAAACTAGTCATCCGAATAATTAACATAGGCTAAAAACTTTGAACTTACCTAGTATTTATTCATTTTTATTTTGGAACATAATTTTTTAGATTACAACTTTCGTTTTTTCCAGTAACCATGTTAAGAACAATATTCATTTGATATTTGAAGTTTTAACAAAATTTTGGATTAATGTGTGAAGTAACGCAATTCATTTCAAATTTAGTGAGGTAATTTACCTATTGCATTGATGTGGTACTAATTAATTTTAATTACAGTTTGTTGTAAATTATTTTATTTATGTCTTCATTCATCATCAATTTTATTTACAGTATCATATATTTTTCTTTAATTATTTAAAATCAGAAAAAAGTTACCTGGCCTGCGAATTTCATACGTTCTAATAAGTATGTTTAGAAAATTTCAAAAATGCATTTTTTGTTCAGCTTGCCGCGGTAACAGAAATGTGGCTGCTAAGGTAAGACGAAAACTGAGATGTACCACTAGTTTTGCTCTCCCACTTATGATCTACCACACTCCACAATCTCTCAACTAAACTATGAGTAAATTCATCTGTTCTATCTGAATATATTACAAAAAGTAGTATTACATACCATTGAAGAATATTTTTATTCTGAGAATCGGGGTTGCTTTGTGACAGCAGGGGAGACTTTGTGATACTCTAAATGTTTATTTTTTGGTGTTCTGAGTAAGGTATAAGGAACGATTTGTGGGCAAATAATGCGTTTAAGTTGATCCTTTAGTATTAGTTTTGTAATTTCTTTACTTAATGCCCCAAAAGTATTTAAGTAGCGCAATGTCATCCTAAGTTTTCACAAAGTAACCTCAGAATGGTACCGTCCTTTGTGGGGTTAGCTTTATTCATTCAAAACATTAGTTTCTGGGTTTTCTGATGAATGAATATAAAATTGCAAATGAGTGTTTTATAAAACTTCTTCGAATTAAGTAAACTTTATTCAACAAGCGACATAACCACAAAAATTTTGAGCGGACCAAAGGTACACCTGAAGGTGAATGCTTACTGTATCTAAAAACCGACCGCAACATTATCGAAATATTTTGTCTTGAAAATAAAAAATAAATGTTTGAAGCTTCTTGTAGCTCCTGAAACAGTTACACACAAGTTTGTAGTTTCTGTAAATTAATTTGTTAAAGAGATATCATCCACGCAGGTTGAGATGTTGCGTAAAAATCTTCTATCGGCCGAAGTCCTCTAGACAAAAGGCCACTATATCAACACAGTTTTAGCGTTGTATAGGATGTAACTAAGAGGTGAGTAAGGAGTAGCACCCGAATGAAGGCGCGGTGGAAAAGGAAGACACTCGAGTAAATCTGCCGACCAATGGCGTCGTTCGCCACGATCCCAACATGTGAGAATCAAGGCCGACCCTGCTCGGGGTCGAACCTTTATCTGGAGATTCTCCGATCGCAGTTTATTAAAACACAAGACTTGTGGTATTTGTAACTGCACAATTTGAACTAGCGTAAAGGAAGCAAAATGTCTGATAACGCTGAGACATCTACTTAGTATATGTGTGGTTATAAAACAAAGGACTACTGCCATGGACTCTGAAGTAAATAATACAAATTTTTTTTTGGTGTAATTTTGTTGAAGCGAGCGTAAAGTTGTGTTTTCTCAGTAACAGCAGAGAAAATAAATTTACTAATCTAAACTATTATATTGAAACGTTAAAAACAATTTTATAAAAACAGTTCACCTACATTATTGGAACATCGAAACTTCAAACAATTTCTAGTTAAATGAATTGAGGAAAATTATATAAATTAGAAAATTATACTTTAATGTTCCTTGCATATTGGTTGAGTTATTAAGTTTATAATACAGTAAATTTGAAATTAACAAGAAATGATGAGAAATAAGGCAAAGGGCAATGAAAATTTTTGTGATGTGCCACTATTCACCTAATTTCGCATGTATTTCCGACTGGAATTTTGATAAATTATTTTTTCTGGTGAGTAAAGATACGCCAAAACTATGTCGTCTGCAAACACTTTTTCTCAGTTTTAAATGTATATTTATAGAAGTTGGTAAAATAAAACACAAAATTTAATGATGTATTTAAACACTATTAAGCACTGAAATGCTGGTCTCGCTTTGCTATTTATGAGTGTATTTCCTGAAATAGGCCGACAAATGACTTTCGTCGTGATCGTGATACCTACATCATTTCTAAGCAATTCAGTGCTAACATGTTTCATGTCATTCGTTCAAGGATTCTGCAATAAATTTCACTGGTTTTGCAAGTATTCAATGAGTTAGGTTTGATTTGTGTAGATGGCAAACATGTGAATAGTTTTGAAACAGTCCAATATTCTGAAATAGAGATAGTCTCAAAAGAACATCTCTTAAATAATCACACGAAGAATTCAAACTCTTAAGATTTATAAGTGCTGAGGTAGACCAAAGAGATACAAATAATTAGTGTATTGGTTTTTAATAACCGACCGTAGATCGACTGAAGTGGCTCCAAGAATCAGTGCCAAATATGTCGTACAAACATAGAGTACCGGTCAACTTAAGATAGGTGAAACTCATACGTGTTTCCTGTCGAGTTTTACCTTTACAATATGCAGAAAAGTTCCAAAATTTTGGGAAAACAAGTCGTTACCTCACCAGTGGTTAGCTAATGAACACAACGCCCATGGAAATATTTTTGTTTGACATTGCAGGCAACGTGGGAGCACAGCCGACAATTTTGTAGGATCTAAGAGAATTCACAAGTTCAAGCATTTCCAGGAAAAACTGAACATCAACGATTGGAATAGGAGGGAAATGTAGAGATGAAAGCCTGCGAGAGAATAACCAGATTTAGTTTAAAGAAAACAGCAGTTTTATATTGAAAACAATTTACTGTATCACTTTTATCTCATTGGATCACTGAATATGAAATTCATAAGAAGGCAGTGAGTGTTATAATAAGTTTCCATTTTTGTCTCAAGCTACCATACAATAAGTGGAACGGCGAGACTGAGTGACAACATGTTAAACTTTAAAGAAAGAAATATAATGTACATTTTTTATGATGCCAGCAAAAAAAACTGTAATATTATTTCATTGCTATAGTAGCAATAGGAGATAAAGCCATGACATCTGCGGCCTGAGTACGAACATTACACATCGCAAGTTTCGTTTAGTTGAGAAGCTATATTTTCTCTCTGTTCACCGCATTTGGTACTGGGCTGAGTATGAAAGCCTGGTAGTTCGCTACCGCACTGCAACTTTCGGAGGTTGATGACGTTGCAAATGTAGCGGACGCAAATCTTGAATACGTATGCACACGCATAGTGTGGACACCGCTTCTACAACGCAGTAACCTCCACGAGGAAAATGGCCGGTGACACAAAATACGTTAGCAGAAAATAATTACTTGATTAAACAATTTGATATGTTATTTAGGGGATAGTTATGTTGTCCGAGTCAAAATTAATAAAATAATATTACTGAGAACATAGCTCCTCGGTTTTAACAATCCTCAAGCGTAAATCAGTGCGTCCAATTATCCGTTTAGGTTATCAAGGCTAGGATGAATTGAAATCGAATTATTCACGTATCGAATGACACTAGTGGCAGACAGCTTTTGTAGTCAGTAGATGGCGCAGGGGTTTAAAAGATCAATATTTCAGACATTAAAACAAAAGCATAATATTCTATTGTAATATGACACGAGACATATTTATATTACAAATGTAACGGTAATTGTAAGGCAGTATTTAAAATCCTTTCTTGCACTTTATAATACCAGCTTCGATTACAGTATTGCCTTTAATTAATAAAATTATGAAATTACATTCTCGTAGTGTCTTTGATCGCAAACACAACGTTTTGTTTGCGAAAACCTGTAGGCTTGTAAATCAGTGTTCCTTATTAAAACAAAATTCTCGACGAGCTCAATAACCGTAGTAATGATACGGGAATCATTATGAGGAATAATAATAGCTGTGGCCAACGCTGCAAAATTATTTTGTTCCAAACTATCAGTACATATGTAAAAAAAATTATGTATTTTATTACCACTGAAGTCTCCAAGTGTCAAAAAATAGTTTCAAAGGAACAGAAACCATAATGAGGAATCACATTTTCAACACTCATTAGCTAAATATTAGCAACAAAATTGTATACGTTAGCTTCCTTAAATATTGACGTCATAGAGATTCATTAACTCCTCGACTCCGCAGAGACATAACGAAACACGCTCCACAAAAGGGTTCGTACTCACTATTTGCGGTACGTGTTTCGTTAGCACTCGGTACATATCGCAACGTCCTGGACGAGTTCGTACTCAGGGCACAGGTAGTTTTACAATGGTTTCGAAAATTCTTTAATGTACTGGATAATTGATATCGTCAAAACATAGTATTTAATAGTCTGTAATATACAACGCGTATGTAATATATAGAGACAAATTTTACACATGTTTAATGAGGTGAAAATAGAATGTTTAATACAGGGAAACCAGGGTACAGCTCACAGAGGAAGCGCTGCTGACGCTTCTAAAGTTAAAAAACATATGAAAAGAAATTTATAATATTTAGTATACTATTTGCTTAAAAAAACACATTTCTAATTACGAAATAATTTTACCGAAATCAATAATAACGTAACGAATTTGTAAATGCAACGCATTTTTATCACGTTGAAAGGGGAATCTCTGCCCATATTTCATCAAAAAATATATGGGACAGTAAAATATTGCTATTTTTAAACATAATTAAATGGCGTGAAATTTAGAATAATAAATGTATCTTGCAAAAACTGTCTAACGATCGTCCTTTTAGGACAGTCATTAAATGTTTGATTTACATAGAAGCGATATTGCCTACAAAGTATGCAACAAGGAATGACGATGTGATGCACTGGAGTGATGTGTGGGCAGTTGGTTTGTGGCAACTTGGAATCATAAGTTGCATCGCATAGTGTGTTGCTACAATAACACTGGTGTGAGTCGTGATTCCCTCCCCTCCAATGCCCTATTATAATTGTTGTAGTTCTCCTTTCACAACAGGGCAGAATAATGTAGACTACAAACGCACACTGTTCTTAGCATGCGTTGTGCTACGAGTTAACATGGCAACGTATCCCAACACTGAAATGACAGATATGGTCCACAAGGATTGGAAAGTTCCTTTTTAAAAGGAACTAGTTCCAGTTCAAGTTCATCAAAAGGAAATTGCAAGTTTCTAAGATGTTCCTTCCGTAATTTGCAACTGCATTTATTACTTTATTGTGTTTAGTCAACCTAATGGTCTTGTCGCATCAGACGTTTAAACACCCGTTGACATTCCCCAAACATATTTTTTTTTGTAAATAATCTCCTCCCGAAATAAAATTCAGTTACTATTTTTTCTATCTCCATCTCTGAATATTTTAAATTACAGCAAAAACTTGCAAGCTGCTAAGTCATGTCGCTATTGTGAAACACGAATTGAAAAATGAGTTGAGACAGTCTGAGAAAAGGAAAACTTAGGGCCAGTTGTATCAACTTTAAACTAACAGGCTGTTAGTTAACACCTTGTTAGCTTATTCTATTGTTAAGTGCCTAGTTGTGTTGTATCATCTGTTAGCTACCAAGTTGTTAAGAGTTTTGGTAGTGCTGTGGTGTGTGTAGACCAGTGTTAATATATTTTTCGTATTATTTACAAAATATGTACGAAAAATTAAAAGTTTACTAGTGAGAAGTAAAGTAATAATGATATTTTATTACATGTTCAGTCTGTATTAGACTTTACTGGACATTTCACTTAAGCTGCAAGACAACTAACATGTACACCAAACTTAAAATTGACATAACCGTCAAAATATGTGATGAAATTATAAAAATTAAGGGTTTGAGTTCTTCGTGTGATTATTTAAGATATATTCTTCTAGGATTCTCTCTATTTCAGAAGATTGGAGGGCTTAACTTTTAGTTTACAGTCTTTCGTGAGACTGTTTCAAAACTATTCACATGTTTGTCATCTACAAAAATCAAACCTACCTCATTGAATAATCGCAAAGCCAGTGAAACTAATTGCAGAATCCTTGAACGAATGACATGAAACATGTTAGCACTGAATTATTTAGAAATTATGTAGGTATCATGATCACGACGGAAGTCATTTGTCGGCCTATTTCAGGAAATACACTCATAAATACCAAGTCACACGAGTTACGAAACTTGCGTGGAATTAAAAATCAACAAAATTATTCAAATAGAAACAGGTAAAATTATAAAACTTTAGGCCGTATGTTTTTCGTTTGAAGCATAATTATGTATAAACAGAACTGTGAAACAATGCTATTTCACCTGCATTAAAATTGCTGCTTCCAGTGCACAAAGCACGTAATTATTCAAGAACATCGCAAATCAACTAAAATTAACAAAGTATCCACCACACTGAATTTTAAAGTTCCGAAATTAATAAACTTTCCTTTTCCTCACTCTTCAGTACACAACCAAAACATGTCTATAACAATTATTTTGTGATAATTTTCCTCTGTATCTTATAAAAATCAAACTTCACGCTTCCTACATTCTTGTACATGCTCGAGAAGGCAACACAATTCGAGGTTACGAAAACGCATCATAACATACAAGGCGCGTTTCATTTATACTGCAAAAGTCAAAAGTGGCTGCAGTCACGGTATCAATCAATACATTTTAAATTTTAGATGATACTAAACAAATTTGGAAGAAACAGTGGATACACAAAGCACACATTTATAATAACCAGTTTCGATCATAATATTTTTTATGGTAAGAGACACGTTTTTTCGAAGATCAGAATCGCCTAAACAGTTTGTTTTCTTTCTCTTCAACCAAATCCATGCACTCGCACTCAGTTGTATTTTCATGCTATAATACTTCACATTGATATGGTTTTGGGCAAAGTATAACATTTTTATTAGTTAAGACGAGTCACAGAATTTTCGCAACTGTCACAGCTATCTTGTAAATCGCCTCGCGCTCGTCATTATTCTCCTGTTGTATTTATCCGCCTTTTCCTCGGCAGGTTAGCTAGGGGAATAAATAATCTTGCTAGCGACAACAGGAGTTCACACAAGTTCTCCGCAACGTACGTAACATATATTTTTCAAATTCGAAGACCAAACCAGCAAACCAGCGTAAACAAAACAATTCCTGTGCTGTAAATTTCATAGATAACGAGACACAGAGGAACAAGCAGCAGATACTGCACATCACATTCAACAGCAAGGAATTTTCGGCAGCCTAGTTGCTGAATATTTTTTTCGTTTACTGTACAAATCATAATTTAGTTGTTTGAGTAATTACAAATATAGCAAATAACAATATATTAAAAATAGTTTGCTTAAGTGAACAAATATAGGAACGCAAAAATATCGTTCGAGTTCCTAAAATAAAAGAACGAAGTTCTGAACTTCGTTCACATGTCAAGAAAGTAACTCGTTCCTTATGCGTTCGCAAAATAAATGGACGAAATCGAAGGGAAGCGTTCATTGGAGCTCGTTCCTTCCGAGCCTGCTGTACAGTGAAGTGAAATGTAACGCAAGAGCTGCTCCCACGTACCTACCACGTGCGAAGGTGCAGGAATTGCCAGAAGCGGATTTTGCTCCTCGACGTGCTTTTTTTCGCAGTGGTTCCTGCGTCAGTGCACAGAAGATCCACTCTTTACGTCCATCGTGTTGTTTACTGATGAAGCTACATTTACGCGAGATGGTTACTTTAACAGCAGGAACAGTCACACAAGGAACGACGCCAATCCTTACGGCAACTTCCATAGTAGTGAACCACGGATTATATTCTGTGAACATCTGGGCGGGTATTGTCTATCATCTCATTGGGCCCTGCCTGATACCGCGAAGGTTGAATGGACACACGTACTGCCAATTTCTGCGACTTGCATTGACAGAGTTCCTACAGAATGTTCCATTTGCGGTTTGGCAACGTATGTTGTTTCAACACGACGATGCCCATCCACATTACACAATAACTGTACGTAATCACCTAAACATGACTTTTCCAGGACAGTGTATTGGAAGAGGTGGCCCTGCTGCGTGGCCAGCAAGATCTCCAGACCTTAATTCACTCGACTTTTTCTTGTGGGGGTTCATCAAGGCTCTGGTGTACAATACACCTATTGAGTCGTAGGAAGATCTGCTAGCTAGAGAAATGGCCGCCTATAAAAAAAACTCAAGATACACTAGGAGTTTTCGAAAGAATTCGCCAGTCATTGTTACGCCGACTCATGCGTTGCAATGAAATAAGAGGACGCCAATTTGAACACATGGTGTAGTGTATTTATGATGGCGCAAAATAACAAGACTGATGCATACTTAAATTTAATGTAATATTTTATTTGTCGTTAAGGTTGGACAATCACATATAACCAGTAATTTATGCCCTCGCTATGTTTTACAAGACATAGTGTTGTAGCACGCATTCCAACACGGTGCAGTACACAATGAGTATTTACTGGTTGCATACATGGCAGGCAATAGCGCTTCTCTGTGAAATCAAATATTTAATGAATGTCCGAAAAGAACTAGCGTTAGATAGTTTTTGCAAGTTACATTTATTTTTGTAAACTTCCAGCCATTTAATTATGTTCAATGAAAAATAGCAACTTTTTACTATCGCGTAAGTTTTTCGAAGAAATATGGGTTGTCTCACCCCCTTTCAACGTGATTGAGGTGTGTTAAGTATACAAATCCACCACGTTATTATTGATTTCGATAAAACTATTTCCTTACCAGAAATTTTGTTTCGGTCAAGCAAGTAGTGTTCTAAATATTACGAAATATTTTTATATTTTCTCAAATATTGGAATCATATCCAGCACTTCCAATGTGAGCTTGACCATGAGTTTGCTACATCATTTTCACCTCAGCAAACTCCTGTTAATGTTGATATGTTTTAGATACACGTTGTATATTTAGGTATTATTGTCCCAATATTTTCATGACGAAATTATTAGTCCTACAAATTTTGTGTAAGAATTTTTTTTTTAAAGATCCATGAAGCATGGCATTAAGAGGGGATTCACTCAATTTTTTTTACATTTATACGAGATATTGTTTGTTTTGTAGACATACACTGTGACTAGTTTTGACAGTAATGAAAATTTTCCAGTTTTTATAGTTTTCGTATAACGGCAAGTAAAACCCGAAATTCGCATAAAATGTTTTATACAAGAAACGAAAACGAATTGACATACAGAAACTAAATAATTCACAATGAAGGAATGTGTTACTAGGCTACAACTACACGTCTATAAGACACTGCATTGAAATTTTAAGTATAAAAAAAACACAGAATTTTGACAATTTTTTGTTTCCAATGCAGAATTTTTTTTTAAATGCAAAAAAAATATTCAATACGGTTTTTTATTTATGTCTAGACGTAGTCCGCGACACTCTTATTCAGTGGTAATTATTTATTTTTTATAAGTCAGCTGGTTTTCGCTTCTTGTATAAAACCGTTTTATGTAAATTTCGGCTTTGACATGCCATTATACAAAAAACTGTGAAAGCTATAAAATTTTCCTTGCTGAAAAAAATAGTCACACTGTAATCGTATAAAACAAACAAAGTCTCGTACAAATTTAAACATTATTAAAACAATTAAAATTTCGCAGGACCGCCCCCCTCCTTAACACAACTATTCGCTGTATGCCAGATATAGTAATGCCAAAAGACAGGAGGAAAGACGCTTTCTTGCTGTTTGTTTCAGCACCTCGGAATCATCTCCCGCAGATCTCAGTTCCTCACAGCACTACTCTTGTACAGTCGAGCAGCGAGGACACTTTATCTTTGTACACGACGACGGTAGTACATACTCAAAGACAAGGGAGGGAGGATTGCAGCGTGGCGGGAACAAAGCAGCAATACGTCATGCGCAAAGCACAGCATTGTGTTGGGGCAGCTGATACAGCCTCGTTGTAACTTTGCTGAGGTCCGGGCGGATCTGGCCGAGTCCACAGTCCACACCGCAGAACATTAACCGCAGTGCATTCAGGTATGCCTTTGTGACAATACCTCGAGCACAAAATGGATAACAGTCGCCGGCATACCAGGGACAGTTACGCTCGTTAACAGTTCCGGTGCGCGGACACTGGCGACGCATTCTTACCGCGCCAGAGGCTCGCGAGCCATGAGTTCCTATCCCTTGTTGTTGGGCAGCTACAATGTTTATGTGGAATCCCGCATGCTTGTTCCAACTATTCTGTCGTGACGTTTGTCATCTCGTAGATACACGCTGTGGCTTCTGCCAAACACACAAATTAATATCGCCCTCAATCTATATGTGGTATGTAGTTGGATTGCCATAGTAGTGTACTGCCAGCTCTGAAATTAACATACGCAAAACCGCAGAGAGATATATAAGATTACAAGTTTAAATGTCAATTAATATATTTAAATCGTCGTGGTACAGTTGCTTATAACTACTTAAATCGATAAAACGGTTCTTGTACTTGACTTATCACGGCAACTTAAGCACACGTGTCCATTTCTTCAAGCCTCGTTGTTTGTGTCCGCTATTTATTATTATAAACATAACAATGTGAGTAATTAACAGTAAGTAAAAGTTAACTTGTGAGTTCACAATAAATATTGTATATTATTATTATTTTGACAGCACTGTCTTAAAACTTTTGACTATACAATTGACACCTTAAAACCAAACTCAATCATAATTAATATGAAAGTATTATTTACTAGACGCATCAAGTACGACATTGAGTCCCTTTAATTCGTCATTGGGTAGGTTACTTTCCTCACGAGTAAATAGTATTATCACATAATTTACCGGAATCTAGTGCGACGTTTAGCACCAAATATGGTTTGTAAGTAATACAGCTTTGTTTTACGTTATTTTTACGTTAATTCTCAAAATGATGACCGTAAATCTATTTCTGGCTAAAAACGTATAAAACAACGTATTTTGAACAATTTTGAGGACAATATATTAAAACTATTATTTAAATACATAATCTTCGTTAACAGGAACAATTTTTAAATCCATTTTGTTAGATAATGGTCAATAAGAGTAAATGACGTTCACTCTACAGCAAGAAAACTACTGCTAACCATTCTGCCAAGTTCGGAACTCACTACTGATGTTTCTGGTATAAACTGTGTAATTTGTGTGACTGTAGAACAAGGACAGAGAGAAGCTGGAAGCTTTGCTGTGACACGACAGAATGCAGTGTGCAGACGAGTGAGTGGTGAGTAAGTAGAGTAGTGAGATACACTTCCCTGGCATTTCATCGTTGACCACAGAATTCATACGGACATTATATGGCCAACGACCTCCTTGGTGATATTAGGGATTGCGATACGCATAATCAGCGCGAATGGTTGATGACAAACACCAGAGTCCCATTAAAAAGTTGTAATGTGACTTTGACCATTGACTTCCTCACAATGAGACCCTTACAATCGAAATATTTGTAGTCCATATGTGGTACAATACTCAGATATACTCCCTGTCTAAGGTAGTACTGCAACTGCATCATCACGTACCAACACGGTAATCTGAGGGAAGGGATAAAGAGGGTCTGATGCCATAGTGAACCAAAAACGATTTCTAAAATGCTCGGAAAAAATAGTCGTAATTCAGACATGAACCATGTATTTCAGTGTTTATTTATTTATTTACGGCTTTGTTAGAGTGACGAAGTTTAGGCACAAGCCATTTCTTACACTTAACCACTATTACACTATTGGTACACTGGGCTAAAATTACAAACTAAGTATATAAATTATAACAATAAACTACATTACTAAGCTGCACATATCAGATACGCTAGAGTTATAAAAACGGTTTAGCGTTACTTTAGTTAAGTACAAAAAGATATAAAAAGGGGTACTTAATTACTGAACAAATTTAAATCAAGGAGCATAAAATCCACAGACATTACAGACACGGGTTAGAAATGAACGCTGAGTAAAGAAAAAAAACTGATTGTAACAGCCTTGAGTAACTGGTGATCCTACTGCGTTGTATTAGACTTTCGTTTAAGACTCTCACTAACTGCTGTGCTAAAATTTTAAAGTCTTGAATATTTCTTATCTTACGTTCCAGTTCATTCCAGAAATGAGATGTGATTACTATGAACGAACCTGACATAGTTTTGGACTACGTAAATAATTGAATTTTATTAATTAATCGTATTTATTTTTTGTATAGTTTGAGGCAAAAGAAGATAATTTACAAAAATTTAACTTAGTTCACTATGGCATCAGACCCTCCAATTTTCCTCGTTCCTTCCTCTAGCAATGCGGATTTTAACAACGGCTGTAGCTGAAGACCAACCCGAGATCAGACTCTGTGAAAATTCCCACATTCTAGAGGAAAAAAACCAATCGCATCTACTACTACTGAAAATCTCTTAGGCCCTATTACTAGCTGAATTTTGTCAGGAAAGCTAAGGTTTAACTATTTATATTATTCAGGATCTCTTTACCCAATAATATCAGTTCCTTTTCCATAACGCAAACGTGTTTGACTACGAACTACTGCAAACTAGCTTTGCCAAAAATAAAACTTTTGTTTAATTATTTTTTAGACATTTTTTTCTCAAAATGCTTACTAAAAATAACTTTGGCAAAATTAAATTGAACTACTCTAATAATAGTTACAGCGTTTTCTGTTAGCATTACTTTACACATTAAACAAGAAATTTTCGGGCAATCATGCTTTACAGGTTCATAATCAATCTAAATATGTGTTGTGACAAAGAAATGTTTTTATAGTTTACAAATATACGCCATCTTTGGGATTTGGTCAGTTTCTTCCTGTCGTGAATACCCAGTCCAACTGACCGTCTTGTGGCATACGTCCAAGGCTTCATGTACCGGACTTTGGCCAACCATTAAGGAAAATACCCTTTCCTAAGGTCAGCGAGTAATGGTGTATCTAAAGATTTTTTGAAGCAATGTGAAAACAACCTGCGTCCAAATATATGCTTTTCTGAGCTAGTTATCAACATAAAGTACTTCACCGTCGGCCGAATTATTCGTGAGAGTGCCTCATCCGTCCCATTGCAATAAGTGTAGTGTATGTGTCTTGAATACCTATCATCGCAGAAGATAGCAGCGTTGTTTTTGATACCCAAACTTAATACATTTTACCCTAAACCAACGAAAGTTCCTTTTTGTAGAAGGTTTACATAATAGTAACGTTGATCTTCACTCCTCATACTACTACAATAATGAACAACGATTCAGAGGGCTACCTATGCATCTGGCGCATGAATGGTGCTGTAGCGCACCACGTTTCTCCGGTTTCACACCAAACCGTTTTACTTATCCCCAATACCCGCATTAAAAAAAATAAGTAGTGAAACTATCCTATAGTTAAAAATTAAATTGAAGGACGTGTGTTAGAAGTCAAATTTTGCGGCCCCTCGAATTGCTAAAAACAGTTTTTAGACTGCCAGAACTCCAATAATACCACCCGGATCTATAAAACACATAAAAGCAAGTATTAGCCCATACTTTAAACTTTCCACAAAAATAATTGTAGGGTTGCTACATAAAGTCACATGAAAAGAGTGAATCGATAGCACTGCACGCAAGACTGGTGCACCCCAAATAAAAGCAAAGATGTTTCCATCGAGGCGATAAGTTGAATCTTATAGCTCCCCTGCCTTGGCAGATCAAATGCGTAAAAGGTATATTCACTTCTTAAGTGCCAATAACTGAACAACCTTTACGTGTAACATTTTAGTGTTGAAATCGTCTCGCCGACCATGTCTGCACACAGTATTTCCGTATGAAACTCAGCGTCTCTTTTCGCAGTTTCTGTAACATATAATAACGGGTAGTGTTTCTTCTATACGATAGCGCCCCAGCCCACAGTTCATCAACAGTGCACTTTCACCTATTGTTACGTAACACTATGTAGGCCAAGTACTCACAGCAGTTCTGATGACCATGGTGGTCTTTGATTTCTACTCGTGCACCAAGGTTACCAGGTTTGAATCTTTTCACACTTTTTTTTCTCTTGGCGGTACATGTACAGCGTCGTGCATGGAACCGCGATGGAATCCGAAGAGGACCTTCAAGCATGAATTGCTGTTTGAGACAATTGTTTTTCGAATTATCTGACAGTGTCTTGTACGACGGTAAGAACTTTGTGCTGAATATGGGGACAATACCAATCATCCTTTCCTGTAAAACTGTGTGGTACATGACTGCAAACTTCATTTGAAATAAATAACATATAAAAAGAAATAAATATCGTATGAGGGAGGATACAGGGTATCGCATCCCGAATGCAGATTTAATGAGTAGGAGTTCTTAGGCAATCTGCGTACGCTGAAGGACAACGTAAAATGAGTCCCTACGATGAAGAAGCGCCGGAATGAGAGGGACGGGGAAACGGGAGCTCCCCGAGAAAACCCACTGGCCAGCGACGTTTTCCGGGACAAATCCGGGAACCGACCCCGCCGGGGATCGAACCCGGATCGCCTTGGTGGAAGGCGAGTGGTCTGACTACTATTACGTCGCGGCCCTTGTTAATATCATGGTTTGAGTACGTACTAGGGATATGTTATGAAATCATCGAAATTAAAGTATGTTAACACATTTAATAGCCCTGTACTGCTTTACTATATGTTCATTCGTTTAATAGCCTTGCATAACTCTCGGCGGGAAAGCTGTAGTGTACTGGACATCTGAGATGTAGGCTTATGACAGTAATTCGTCCAGCAGGGAATCACACACTGACAGGTAGTCTGCCACGAACAAACTGGATGCTGAACTGATGTAACCTTATTATTGTGAGATATGTATTGTTTATTTTAAGTCTTCAAATTTTTCTGGTCACAGTATGTTCAATCGGTAGGCTTACACGACAATGACATACTACGTATATGTGACATACAGTGAAGGCGTTGTGCTGCTGTAGTCGAAGACGTAACATTAGTTTTATGGTGGGTCCTAGGTAGTAGCAAAAATCAGAGTTGTTTTTATTAAGTTGATGGTAGTGATCAATAAAACCGCTAAAGACCATAGTATAATCAGGCGGAATAAAGTTGTATGAAATATGACCATAGTTGCCGATGATTCTCCAATTCCGACAGAAAGTATTAATGAACTTTTTATTCTAAGAGTTTGAGGTTCTTGATATCTTAAAATATTGCATAAACAACTATGTTACTTAATGTCACTTCGTTTCTGGTACGTTTCGAAACCATTGTTTGAAAGCTGGATTTTCAAAAGATCGTAACCTATAGCAAATCTAAATATAAAGAAATGTCTGTATTTCTATCTACTTTTTCAGAAGTAGTCACTACACGAATGTTTTTGTTTAAGAATCACTACTAATCGTGTACAGGACAAACTATTTATTTTAGACGCACAGTTCACTGTTGGAAAATGTTTCTAGAGACTTTAGAAGTAGTTGTTAGGTTAGTTTAGGTTAGGTCATATAAGGTTAAGTTAGGTAAACTTATGGCCCGTTCACAATCGACATGAAAAAAATAACATAACTTACACAGCATAACATGCGAAACTGTCCGTACACAATCACCACGAAATTGACCAATCAGGAAATAATCAACAATAAAAGAACTAATTTTTTATTGGACGAAAATTCTCGCGCCAATAGCACTTATGACGTTTTACATTCTTATTGGCCGGCACGAAACACTTGGCGTAGGAAACTCAGAGATGACCACTTTTAACGCCATGCCAAGCAAGTTACGCCCCGTAAGTCATGCCAAGTATTCATTGTGAACGCCACCATTCGTATCACAGATATTCACTTTCTTATGCTATGTTTTTTACTTGCGCCATGTCGATTGTGAACGGGCCTTTAAGCTAAGTTAGATTAGGTTATATTAGGTTAGGTGAACTAATCTAACCTAGCCTAATGTAAGGTTATCTAACCTAATATATTCTATCTTATCTTAAGTTTCTATTAAATATAAACTGTGTATATAGTTTACCGTACAGTTATACGTGTAAACAGTTGTTGATATTATGAATTGTGTGGGCGTGAGGCTGAGTTACATAGTATATGACAACTATAAACAACATAGAGAGTGTAGAATGAGGTGAAGAAACTCTCATATCGGTATGTACCTAAGGTTGCGTAGGTGGGTACTACTTGTAGCTTATACATACCTCAACACCCAAATTCACAGCAGATTTATAGTACTCTGGAGACTAATAATATTGATTGGAAAAAAGGAAAAATGGTTAACCTTACTGAAATAAACAGGATTGCAGTCATACCAATTATACTTACTGGTAGGAAAGGATGAACAAAATACATATGATAGAGCCTTGAAGTATTCAAAGAAATACTACTACTCTACACACACAAATAAATACACAAAATAATCCTAAGTATAATTTCAGATGTAATGTTGACAATTTCCCTAAATTACACCAAACTGTGCATATGAAATTATTTACATAACTGACCGAGCAAAAACTAGAGTAGTTGAAAGAGAGTAAATGATATATATATATATATATATATATATATATATATAAATATATATATATATATATATATATATATATATATATATATATACACACACACATATATATACACATGATTAAATTGTACTCCCAATATTACAATTATGATTTTTACGTTCTAAAATATTTAATTCTGAAATAATTTTACTTCTGAAGTTCTCAATTCAATATGTCCCACAATTAATAATCAATAAAGTAGCCAATCAAAGATTAAAGTAATTTAAATTTCCAATGTAGTATTGTGCTAGTGAATTTCAACTCAGAATGAAAATATTATCCAAAATTCCAAAATTCTCTCCAATTACTTCAAATTAATTAATAAATTCATTACGATGGTTAGTGTTTTCAAGTTATTGACGAAAATGCTCCGGCTTAAAGACGATACATTATATTTAGGACCACTGGATAAGGGCTTCCATTAGTTCTTTCACTTTACGTTTTTCAGTCCAAAAATTCACAAAATGAGCTTCAAACATACATTAAACAAAATGTACAATTCAGTATAGGGAATTCCAAAAGAGTTCATGTAAATATACCAAATCTATATGGCGTAAAACGTATGGCGTCGGTTCGTATCTATCACCGACAAGACGAAGCTGATGACGCCGCCGATCATGCTCACACCAAAACTAATATAAGATGCAAAACTAAGACCGTAGAAGAACAGATCTTGGACACTCGCCTGGAAACTTGACGTCATTGTTGTTTGGCTGTAGTTCATCAAGTTACTGAGAATGCTATACATTTGTGGCGCTGTAATCCGGTTGGTCGAGCTCAAACTCCGCCCACTTCCGTCACACTAAGATAAACAATTTATCAAAACGTTTTTTTTTTATCAATTTATGAAATACTTCCTTCGCTCACAATTGTAAAGCATGGCTCTAGCAATCTTTATTTACTTTATAATGTTAACCACGGAAAAAAAGTGGGCGGAGTTTGAGTCCGACCGCCCAGATTACAGCGCCAAAAAGTACAACATTCTCGGTAACTTGACGAACTACAGCCAAACAACAAGGGGGTCAAGCAAAATACGTTGGTAGATTGGCGAGTATCCAGACCTGTTCTTCTACGACCGTGGTCACGACCAAAGAGAAAGGGGAAAAGAAAAGAAAACCTAATTACTTTAAATCAAAAATTTTCATCCAGAAAATAACAAAATAATATTAACATGTGCTTAAACAACAAAAAATACGTTTTATAACTAAATAAAATTTAAAAGAAATAAAATTAATTGGGTGCTTTCAATATTAAATTAGTATATAGCGTAGAACTAAAATAATTACGAGCAACAGAAGTAAACAAACAAATATTGAAATTCCCATAAAAACAAATTAACGCTGTTGATAATAAATATGCTAATTAAAATCCTGTAAGAATGTAAACAAAAATAATAATTATTCTGTACTCGTTACAACCTAAACCAACCTAAAATAACCTAATATAACATGTTTTACTCAGGACTACTTCTTACCACTCTAGAAACATTTTTCATTATAAACAATTCCTCTAAAGTCAATAGTTTAGCCGGTACACGTTGAGTAGATATTCTTAATATTTACCGTTTTTGTTTGAATTCAGACGCAACGTGTCGACAGGGAACGCGCACACATTACATGCGCCGATCGCAGAATGCCAGATGTTTAAGGGATTTCTCGGTTTCTTCTCGATAACTTTTGTTCCAGTAGATGTATCAAATATTTTGTCTCGACACGGCATAGATACAAACTTAATCGATTTTCTGTAAGTGCTGAAACGATAATATATTCATTATTGTGCAACGGGAAACAGCTCAAAAGGAAAAAAATTGCTTTATTTACTGGAGCGACTACAGAGACCACAAAATTAACAGAAACAATGCCATATAGATTCCAAAAAGTCAAAGAAACAACAAACTATGCCTTGTCAGCGTGAAAAAAGTAAAACAATGTGTTCATTCCCTGATTTATAAGAAAAACACTAAAACCGATCTGACAGGGATCAATCCCCCTCAAGGGGCACGCCTCGTTGCCATAAAATTACACTGCAGCGTGTTTGAAGAAAAAGTTTTACACCGTAACTAATACACGTGTGTTCACGCCGTTTGTCTAAGAAAAGAACACACACTTCAGACGACTGCCTTTAAGTACTTTCAAGACAACACACGTATTAGAAATCCCCTTTTAGGGCACGTCAAAATGGATTAAAACGGGATTTTCAGACTGCTATAGCGGAAAATATACTAGCCGAATACATGTGAAATCACTTAAGGGTAGTGCATTGGACTTTAGTAAATTGATTTCGTAAATAAAACAATAGGGTCACCACTTAAAGTCCCATAGGAAATTAGATTTTTTCGCGAAGACTGCACGCCTTAAGCGTAGAGGCGACGCACCGTTGTATGGCCCATACGACGTCGCCCTTAGCACCATACCTCACTCACACAAACACATGTGCCACGAGGCGGGCCCCTTAAGTGGCGCACACAGCGCTCCACAACTCGGACACACATCAGTTATTTATTTTTATTTTTATTCATTCGGGACACATTTCTGAAATATACTTGATGTTAAACAAGGATTATTTATTAATAGGAATGCACAACTAATAGTTTTTTTCCACGAAATAGTAACTTTTATAATTAAAATACTTTCCTTGTTATTTGGGATTTTCACCTTGTCCACACAAAGGTATTTCACGAACTACCAGTTCCAAAGTTAATTTATTCTAAGATTATTTTTCAATTTAATAAGTAACTGCATTACCTATAATTGTAGCTCGAAAAGTAATTGAGTCTGAAAGTAAATATTACGCCAAAGAACAGCCTCTAGAGATTGATGTTTAGTTAAAAATATGTTTGCTAGATGAGTCGCTACCCGTCAATATTGAACTACGCCGGGTAAATAGTTTTGTACTTAAATAAGTATATGAAACTTTAGTAGGAAAAAATCACTGTTTGCCTATAATTACTTATAAACCGTCTATCTCTGATGTGAACTACGGTATAAAAATTGCAATATAAATTTCATTTTAAAGCAATTTCATGGTTTGTTCCATGTTTTAAATCCCTTACTTTACTTAACTAAACTCACTTAACTCAATGCAAAATTAAATTTGCTGTTTACGGATGTAAATTATACGTTAGGGATATGCATTCAACCTCTCATAATCAACCGTTGTTAAAAATCAAACAATGTATTAACAAACAATATATTATCAAAGGTTACTGAAGGTGGGACCGCGACATATCATTCTGCGATCTCCAGTGTTGTAGATGTTACACAGTATTTTAGTAAACGTGTTTTCAGCCTTTAAACTTTCAATGTTTGTGCATATTCTTAAACTATTTTAATGAAATTGAAAAGGTTTTCATTTTAAACTTCTTCTAAGTTACTGATATAATCGATGACCACATGCTAACCCACAGGATTTGCACAGGGTAAACAAATTCTACACAATATCATGAACAATCGGTATTTTGCATAACTGTAATAAAATTGTAATGGCAGCAATGATAGTTTTCGGTTAAATTTGAGGTGGGGAAGCGTGCATACATTCTTTTAGTCTAATTAAAAATTGTAATGTTATTCGTTTTTTAAAATTAATCTTTTTTTATTTTCGTGAGTTGGTGCACACGTTGTTTGGAATGCTGTGTGTCAGGCCTTTCGCTCCGGTGTTTTACGATCAGTGCGTATTCGACATGCCTGCGCATCTGTCGAGGCCGGGAATTAAATTTGGCCGTCGCCAAACGCGATGCCAGTCACAAAGCTTTGACAGAGCGCGTCAGCCAGTCGCCCAGGGACGCGTCCACGAAATACAAAGCTCATCTCACGGTGAATAATTGCATAATCATACAGCCCGCTCCAGGGGGATATGATAGTTGGCCTGGTAATCACATTTATGGCATGCGGGGACAAGCGGAACGTTTTCACGAGTGAGAGGTGCAAAATACTGAGCGCCTCGTAAACTGCAAGCAACAACTGCTTTTAAGTTCGAAATAACATTTTACGCGCTGCTGTAATGGCCAAAAAAAACTTCTAGCTGTCCAGGTATCACAATAGCAATAATGTTACGTTTCTTCGAGCGCTGTCTACAGAGTTTAGTGTTATTTGTTTACTGAAAGAAAAGTATAGTTGTAATAACCATACTTCGGTTAAATAAGGTACAATGAACCAATTTGGTTATCTTTACTATGTTCCTACTACCATTTCTACCGTAGAAGTAACAATACGTTCTGTAGATGGATCGAAGAGCATATTTCATGAACACAACGTATTGTAATTTCTACACAACACATATCCAGATATCATCGACAACCAAATCGGAGAGTTGTTTCTATTTTAACAGAAGTATGGTCCCTAAAACAGTTCTTTTTTTTTTGTCAATGTTTAAGGTGCAAATATTATTTATTACGTTGTGTTTAAGCTATACTGTACGTATAAACCTAAAGTTGGTATTTTCTGTTTAAGTAAGAATAATTTTATTTCAGAATTTTACTGAATTAAGAATAATTCAATGAAAAAAATAGATGTACAAGGAAACCAAAGACGGCTCTGTTTGTTAAATATTTTGCTGTACTAAGGATACATATAATAAACAAAATAGAGGATACATATTTTTGTGAAGATAAAATATTATATAATTGTACTAACTTCATTGCAATAATGACGTTTAATTATTTATTCAAAACTGAATCAATGCTAGTTAAAGCTTTCGGGCTTCAAAAATACAATTAGGCCCATAGGAGAGAATTCCCTCATTGTAGTGAAAATTTATCACACAAATAAAAAAATAAAATATATATTAAAAATTTTGTCAAATTTATACTAATAATTTTAAGAATACTTAATTCCGTGTTAGCTAATAAACGTGGCACGTACAGCCAACATAATGGTATAATAGCCAACGATAAGATCGTGTATGTATGCGAATATACACATATATAATTTGGTATGTATTGGAACAATTACTCCAAAGAAAATCTGTACAACAAAGAAAGAGCTAATTTTAAATCACGTAATTTGAACGTATCGGTCTAGACCTACTCTTTTTGCAGTTTATAGGTTATAACGTTATTGAACAGGGCCTCTAGAGTAAAGATCAAATTGTTAGATTTTATTTTAATTTAAATTAAACTTTTAGTGCGCACGATAAATTTGGCGAATTTCTTAAGCGAAGTCGTACTTTCTCACACATCAAAGGGATATTCAAGGGATAACTAGAGGATATCCAACTAGGCTGATCAAGATATCCTATGGATATTATAGAATATCACTCACTCTGGGACTGCAAATCAACGCTTTCGGGAAATCCGTGGAACATCCTCGCACGAAAAGTGGTGGTTTTTGTGCAGAAAAATAAAACACTCGTTTTGGAAATAAGTATTATGCTCTTAATTTCATCATGCACAACCAATTACTCTAAATTTTCGTGTATAATGTAACTGGATTCGAACCTGCAACTAAACAATTTGAAGTTTAGCACACTAACAACTACTCCATCAAGTCGCCCAGTAACGCCACCTCCTAATTCTTACCCGTGTAATACAAGTGACGATGAAAGAGAAACATGAATATTCGTGTTAATAAATACTAATTATCCTACAGAATAATACTAACTAGTACCTACCCATTAAAAACCTCATCCAGAGAAATTTAGGTACGATCATTGAGATGTATTTCTGAAACGTCCATGTATATTCACAGCAGGACACCCAGAAGTTACACATTAAGCGCGGATATGTTCCACAATGTTATAGGATAGTTAATTATTTCGGCAGTGCATTTTTAATGCATTTTAGGAATAATTGTTATGTAATTATTACAGCGATAATTAACTTAAAACTTTTAAAACCGTTCAACTATACTTAGTGATAACATAACACATTTAACAATGCCAATAAATTACCATCTGGATAACCTACACACGCGCGTTAAGGACAGCCATTCGACGTATTTTCGGGATATCCAAGGAATACCTTTTTGTGATATCCAGTGGATATACCTGGGGAAATTGTCTAGGGTTATGTCGCCTCGAAAACACTTCAATCTTCAATAAACTTTTAATGACTTTCAGTGTATTTAAATTATTATTGTAATATAAGCATCTCTATATTACATAATCCCATTAATTTATATCACATAATCCCATGAATCACAACAAAACTTAAGAACCATTACAGTATTCTAGGGATATCCACAGGATGTCCGGGATGTATTTAGGATGTTCGGGACAGTTCCAGGATATCCGTATGCTCTCCTGTTCTGTGTTGTTTGAAGCGGGAATAGGTCGTGGAAAACCAACACGTCAAATACACATGTACTGTACAAAGAAGTCATGACAGAAACCGATGCTTACAACGGGACGTAAGCTAAAATTTACGCAATTGTAAGAGCAATTATTCATTATCCACTAGATCGTGACTTAAAAAACCCTAAATATTTGTCAAAATATGCTCCTAGAGTGACGTCATCATGGCACTAACTAATTAAAATAATCAGCTGGAACAATGCTTCACATTATACAATTTTTTTATTTTAGCGAATAAGATAACCGAAATATATTCTTCAGTTCCATTTCATGCGTATTAAATATTCATACATTTTACTAAGAAAACCTAATCTTTTAACGCATGAGTTAGACAACACTTAACATTAAAATGCTAAATAAATTATCACAGAGGTCTTCTATCCTAATTTTTACGCGATGAGCCAATGAATTGTTTAAATATTAGTTAATGCTTGCACGATTATTTCACAAAATGAATTAAATAATTAAATTAAAATGCATAAACATTTTGTTCATTATTAGAACAATGTCTTATGTCGGACTATTTTTACTGAAACTTAAATAATACTAATATCGTTAGAGCTAAATAAACCAACTGTCTTTTTTACATTAACACGGTTCGATGTTAAACAATTAACTCTCTGAGTATCTTAAGTTCCATGCTTAAATAAAAGTTATCAGACGAATTAATTTAGTGCTTTAAAGTTTACTACTTCTAGACATTTATGAAAACGCATGAGTGATGATAAGCTTTCATCAGCAACCACAAAAGGATAATATACAAAAATGTTCTGACATTTTACAACACACAGAACGTGTCAAAGGTTTGTAAGTTATTAATGCAAGTACGTATAGCGGTTTTAGTATCTTATAATAAGTTCATACAATTATTAAAATATGTGTATGTAAGTAATGTACAGAAGTTGAATACTTTAATATAATTTAGTAGAATTTTTAACAAATATTTTCTGCTATTGGTTTTAGGTAAATTACGTGTCTATAGGCTGCCAGTTCAGAAAATATATTCTGCCGTCCGTGTTAAATTTGTTTACAGTACTACTGGTTAAAAAATAAATAAAACTGCCATTACATTTATCTGTAAAACATTCTGAATATTTATACGTGTAACATCGGCAATTGTGGTTTTATTATATTCCGCTATATAAAATAAAGAATAAATACAAGGGCGTATCCGCTTCATTGTAACGCCCATGGTTATAAATAAAGCAGAAATACGCTTTCGAATTCCCAGAAAAAAATAACAGCTGTAGGAAAGTAATTAGAATTCCTAAGTGCGTGAATTTTCAATGGTGGATACGGGAATGACTGACTATGACAAGAAAATATGCAGATGTCTTGCTTACATGATGGTATGAGTACCCTTGAATCTGAGAATAAAATGAGTAATGCTCGTAATTTGAAAAAATAAGATGCATGAAACTGTCGGAAATAAAATAGCAAAGACTTAAAATATTTTAATGTCAGTCAGCGATCGAAAAACGCTATAATTATCAGGTGCACTGCTACACGCTCTTTCGTTCCGACTATACAGGTGTTCCGAAACAAATCCATAATATGCACACCACGCGAATTCTTAGTTGAATTGGAGACAGAAATGTGAGTGGTAAAATATACGATATTTTATGTGCGCAATGTGGTAACACTGCACGGAGATAGTCCCTTCTTGCGCTCCGCGACAAGGTATTATTCCACGTACGTTATTTAAAGAAAACATAGAATCATGTTTGGACTGCTCGCGATATTAACCTGCACCCATAATGTGCATGTTTGAGAACAGTAGTAAGATAGGAAAGATATTTGTGGAGAGTAAGAGGGGACTAACTACAATGCTGTATTGCCACATTGTGCATGTAAAATATCGTCGATTTTCGTCTCCTTAGTCCAGGATTCGCATGGTGTGCTTTTTGTGCGATTGTTTCTGGATATATATATACATATATATATATATATATATATATGTATATACTCAAACGGATATCTGCTGAATTCGGTCCACTCCTGTCAAAAGGTGTTTAGTTACACATATATAGGTAGAAAAAAAAACAAATTATTATAAAAACTCGAATTTCAAATATGTTACGTCCCAATAGAGTAATTTAGGCTGAAAAGCAAATTGATTCACAGATATTTTTCATAATTCGAGTTAATCAAAACGAGAAGTTACCAGAATTCCTGATATGCCTACATTCTTCAAAGTGGGTGCAAATTATTCATGATAGTTAATAACATTTATGTAATCAATGTATATTAAAGGTAATACTGATTTACACGACTATTATGCTAAAGATAAGTCAGCTTGCTAAACAAAATGCGATTAACAAGATTAATAAATAGGAGAAAATTTTTTTCTGAAATGTTTTTAAGTCATAAAGGTAAATGAAAAATATCAAACGTTTTAAAAATAATACAGATGGTTGATCAAAATAGACAAAAGTCGAGTCAGGTTTGTATGTAGTATGTTCACCAAGATAGGCGAAATTATGAAAAAAGTATTTCTAAAGATATATATTACTATGCTAAAAACAAAAAATTGGCTGTCTTTTGAAAATATTAAGAGATGATGAACAAATCTCACAAAGTACAGTCGCTTTTGCATGCAATATATATATATATATATATATATATATATATATATATATAAGTTTCATGAAATTCTGAAAATATTTCCCTAAGATATGGGATTCTATGCTAAAAATATAAAAATGGCCGCCATTTTGAATATATGAACTCAGGATGAATGAAATACACAATATTCAAGTCAGCTTTGTGTGCAGAATATATGCGTGTAATGTTTTGTAAAATTCTGAAAAAAAAAATTCCTAAAATTTGGAATAGGCCTACTATGCCAAAAGTATAAAAATGCTCGTCGTTTTTTAAAATATGTACACAGGTCGAACGATATAAAAAAGTAATGTCAGCTTTGTATGTAGAATACGTGTACCAATTTTGATACAATTCTAACAAATATTTCCTAGAATATGTAATACTGTGCAAAAAAATAAGAAAATAGCTGTATTTTTAAAAATATGCACACAATATAAACAAAATGCACAATATTCAAGCGTACTAAATTTGATGAAATTCTAAGGTACAGTTACTTATATTCGAAAAATGTTTAAATGGCCGCCATTTTGTAAATATGAATATGTCCTAAAGGAATTATAAAAAAGTATAGTCAGATTACAAAGAACTATATGTATACAAAGTTTGATGAATTTCGATCCACTGGTTCAAAGTTTTTAGGGAGGGGGGGTGGCACACACACACACACACACACACACGGACAGGCATATACAAACACTGACACACAGACAGAAATGTGATCTCATAAGCTTACTTTTTCCTTTGGAAAGTAGTCTAAAATCCAATCATAAGTATTCTGTGTTGACTGCCGCAGTGAGAGATTAGCGAAATCAAATAGTTCATTAACCTGTTGGACAGCCATTCACAGCTCAGAGGGCGAAATGTTAGTTACTGCTATCACTGTGAAGCAGTTCCATACTGAAAGCTAAAATATTAAATGGACAGTTTTAGCCAAAGTATGTTATTCTGTGTGCTTTTCAGCGGTTCTGTAAATCAGACCATTTACGGGCAGGAGGAAAATACCATACAACGGAAATATAGGAAAAATATTAAGGAAAAAGATAGACACGGCATTTGATTTCGGTTTCCGCCAATAGGAGCGGCGAACCTTATAAAGCAACGCGTTGGTTTTTGCCCAGTTGCAGTTTTGCATGTAAATAAGTTATTTACGTGGTTATTGACTAATGGGTTTGCTTTTCGTTACGTCAATTAACACATTCTAGTATCATAAGCCTAAGAGAAAATCTATTCCTAAATTCACAAAATTTCCTTTAAAACAATAGCATGCAGATATATAACGGTCGAAATTTTGCTGTTTTCAGTTTACGCCATTAGTGAACCGTCTCGGGCTACAACAGTGTTAAAAGGCTACATTTTCCCGAATTGTCTTTCACGATAATTCCTGGCTGCATTTTCTTACGTATCTTTGCTCAGAGATGATATAACCTGACTTATAGCTATGCTATGAGGTAGGTGGTGTAAGTAAATCATATACTACGGCTAGCTGGCTTCGTTTAAAAGTTTATTATTTCTCTACATTGGTGGCCAATTATAAAGATAGAGAGAAAGAGAGAGTGAGAAAGAGAGAAGGGGGAGAAAAGGAAAAATTATGTTTTCTCTTCGCTTATCTGCAGGCTTAACATGATTCGTTAAGCATTGTTGTGCCAGAAAACCTATAAAACATTTTCATTTGGTGGAATAATTTATTGATGATGTAGATGCAATATCTTCATTAATGAACACAGTGGTGTATATCGAAGAGTTATTGAATCTCGTTATGTGCACATTAGTAAAGTAAACGTTGATAGTGCCATATAATCCAATAGGAAGACACTCATTAGCGAAAATAAAAACGTTTGGTGGCTGTGGAAGACGAAAAATATTGAGATTAAATGGCTTGCAATGGTTTTGTTTTATTAAGGACACCGTTAAATCTGAGTGCTAGTGGAAGGCGTTCACAAATAAATATTTCAAACGTTACCTTGATTCGAATACATTACGATTATTAACAATACACATTTCATACGCCTGCGAAAACAGTACGTTATAATATGCACGGGAAAAATATACATTTTGGAGCTATTAAAAAATACTTTGTTGGCGTTCACCCTACAAAATTCAATTTGTAGCCACCACAAAAACATTTTATCGTAACCAAAATAATGTTGTGGTCACCAAAATGTTATGTTCTGTTTACTGAAAAGTAATTGGGCAGGTAGTATGGAAATGTGAGTTTTACGCGTCGTCGACAACGAGGTCGTCAGAGACGGAGACACACCGCTTGGTATAATGACAGGAGACGGCCATGGCTTTTGTTAAGGAATTTTCCGTGTATTCGCTAGGAGGAATTTCGGGAACCCATGGGAAACCGATACCATAGGATGGCCGGAGCCGGGGATCAAACCAGATTCCTCTCCAACGCGAGTCCATCATGTTACCGTTAACCCAACCCTCTCGGTTTGGCAAAGTGTTTTTCTCAGTGTTGCCGCTATTGTGACGTCACTGTACGGTGTATAAAGTAACAAAATGAGATCTGGCGGTTCTGATATATTGTATTAATATAATTTTGTAGATTTATACATTTAGTTTTAGGCAAAGACGTCAGAAGACGAGTAATGATTTCGCATATGTTCGCCAGATTTTCGTGGCCTCAATCTTGCACGTCTCGTCTTCTGGGTTGAGGCTGCGTGAAGTCCTGATGAAACCCTGATGATGGAAGATACGAGAACCGCCGTAACCTCTGAGGAAACTGAAAACTTGGCGTTGCTTCAGTCCATAATCCGAGACGTTCTCCATCCAATGGAAAAACTAGTTTGACTGAAGTGACTATAGCACCGCTTCGGCATATAAACAATTCTACGTCGTGCACTCAGTTTTGTTGCTCAATGTTAGGGATGCGACGTCCACGATGTTAACGCTACCTAGAATTTTGTTTTGTAACTGTTAATAGATTTTCTCGTCGAATTAGCTCAATGCTGCTAAAATTTCTCTTACAAAACATCATTGTATGGTAGTGCAAATGTGGACATTGTTTAATAAAATTGTTCCAAATAGACACCGAATTCATGGATTACATTAGGCGAACTTTACTTAATTAAAAACAATTCTAAACATCATTTTGAGTCTGCGTGTGTAATGAAGTAGCTTAAGATTGCTTTGCGCGGAAAAATTCGTAATTTTATAATTGTACCAAGTACTCGAATACTTCTACACATTTCCTTACTAGAGACTTCAACAAATCAAATATTCTTCGGTTCCATAGGTAAGAAACAAGTGCATGTCAAATTAGCGATTTGAATATTTTTAACTAGTCTATAAAATACTTCGCAGCAGAAAAAAAAAATTAGGTACCAACATTTTTGAATATTTTTGAGTAGGCCCTACCTTTATTTTTAATGAAATAGTTTTTACTGGAAGTAATAAATGTGTCATTTTGTAGCATAATATATTTACTTTCAGTCTTATTTATTTCATTCGTACAGTTTTAAACTCTTATTTTTGGTGAGTAGCGAAAATAGTCAATGGCAACTTTGACATGAGATTGTACGGAAATTATGAAACGGTCAAATATTTTTTTGTGAAATATATTAATGTTAATATAATATATAAGCGTTTGATAGTACATTAAAATTGTTTTGATTATTTTCGATGCAGTGTGCCCTTACGGGCAGATGATATTACTATTTCATCAACGTTATTTAGGCTTTCGATTCACGCTAGATGGCACTAGAAGTATAATTTAATTCGTTCGTGTGAAAAATGCGTTCGTGAGACTAAATAAAAATTTCAAACATAAATATTATGAAATCCTAGTAACAGAGTTTAATAAATTTTACAAAAAAATATGTATTAGTTAGTTTAGGATACATTTGAGTGTTAATTACAAACATTAAGAATTAAAGAAGTTACTGATTTTCACTCAGTCATTCAATATTAAATTATGTTGCTAATCTACTTTTAAACGTGACTGTGTCGTGTTGATTCCCTGTCACACTTTAAAAAAATCATAGCCCCCATATGTAAAAGTCAATTGGTGTAAGATCTGGGGACCTTGCAGGCCATGACCTCGGCCCACAACGACCTATCCATTTATTTGGAAATGTGTTATTCAGGTGCTCTCGTACACGTGCACCATAGTGCGAAGGTGCACCGTCATGCTGCAGCCACATATGTCGTCGAATCTGATATGGGACGTCTTCCAGCAACTCTGGCAAATCATCTTGCAAACACACCATGTACCTGTCTGCATTTAAGCGAGCAGGTAACATGTATGGGCCAATTAAATGGTCACCTACAATACCACACCAAACATTAACACCAAATTGCACTTGGTGATTGGACGCGAAGGTCGCGTGAGTGTTCTCCTCCGCCCAAATGTGCCTGTTACGAGAAGTCAACACAAAATCCCTTGTGAATCGCGCCTCATCGGTAAACGATACGAAGCGTGGAAAACATGGCTGTACTGCACATCGTTGTAGACACCACTGCACGAACTGTAGCCGTTGTGGATAATCTTCAGCATTCAAATGGTGCAGTTTCTGTCGGCGATATGGATGGAGCAGCTGCTCATTTACAACTCTCCACACATTCATGTGTCCAGTGCGGACTGCATGCGCCACTTGACGGGTGCTAGTAGATGGCACGTCATCAAACCTCCGCAGCACCTCCTGCTCAAAGTTTGGTGTACAGTGTGTTTCGATTCAACACAGAACTGGCAAGTGGGCTGCCTACCCACCCGCAACCGGCTTGAATTCTGCTCGCGGCGCGCTAGCGACGGAGCTACGTTCGATTTCACTGGTTGCCGCCTTCTTACGCAGCATTCTAAACGGTTTAACTCTTTCAACATATATTTACACAGACTTTGGAATATGTTTCAA
>PNEQ01023265.1:0-60675 GCA_003012365.1 Medauroidea extradentata
GATGGCGTGATATTGCTGCTCGAAAACGTTGGGAAAGTCGGAGAAAACAAACAAAAATTACAGACTTTCTAAAATGAGTACGAACTACGAACTGTAGTTTCAACTACTGTACCTTTTAGCATACAAAGATAAAATATACATATATAGTACTGCATTACATTCGTTTGTTCTTCAAATTATTTCGGAATTTCAAACTGTATATAGTGTATGTACGTATATGTAAGTACCAGAAGCCTCTATGTAGGTTTAAAAAAACTCAAAACCTGTTCTTGGTTTAACCGAAAAAATGGTTATCCGAAATGGCTTTCCCCCCTTTAGTTCGGTTAATCGGGGTTATACTGTAGTAAATGAATATTTAGGCACTTTCTCCATAAGTCATTCAAATTTCGCTGGAGCATTGCATAGTCCAAAAGGAATTGTCTTGAATCGCAAAGTTACTATCCCTTTTCTTTGGGGCCACTTCACATTGCCAGTAACAGCTTTTCATGTCCAAAGTTGAGAACCATTGGGATCCAGCCAGGCTATGCAAAGTGTCATCTATCCGAGGAAGTGGGTACGAGTCTTTCCTGGTCACATCATTCAGTCGCCAGTAATCCACACAAAATCTTGTTGAGCCATCTTTCTTCTTAACCAACACAACCAAAGTTAACCAGGGGCTGATTGATGGTTCTATCACATCTAGATCCTTAATTTCCTTCAAAATGTCAAGTACATCTTGTGAAGCAAAAGGTAGACGTCTAGGGATAGGTCTGGCCTCTCATGTATCTATATGGTGACATGCCACAGATGCCCTACCAAGATCATTTGAGCCACATGAAAAAGCATTTTGATTCCTCATTAAGAGTTCTGAAAAATTTTTATTTTTGAAAAATTAACAAATTGTTTTAAAGGAAATAAATTAACTCTCAACATTAACGAAACCAATTTTATTTAGTTCGCTATAAAAATAAACAAAGTTGAAGCAGAAACAGGCTCAATATTTTCTAATATAACCAATATTAAGGCAGTTAGTAATGTTAGATTTTTAGGTTCAATTGTAGATGGACAATTAAATTGGAGAAGTTATATTAGTGAATTGTTTCTCAAACTTTTTACTGCATGTCATGCTATTGTCAAAGCACTTAGGATACTGAATCTACAGACTACACTTTTACTTTATTATTCTTATTTTCATTAATTAATTATGTTTGTTATAATTTTTTGGGAAATTCTGTGGATAGTGCGAAGATATTTAAAATACAAAATAGAGCAATAAGCGCTATTGGTGGACCAAATAATGTTATTCATGTCGTGGATTGTTTAAAAAGTACAAAATTATGACCTTGGTTTGTCAAAAATAAATATATATATAAATAATATATATATACAGTTTTATGTTTTGTGATAAAAATGATGATATATTCCCGAAAAATTTTTAGTACATGGTTTTTATAATGCTCGGTAAGCTAGGCACTGCATAAGCCTACTACAAGACTCTAGGGATTCCGGATGGGTGTTTTGTATTCAGCCACTATTTTATATGATAAATTGCCTATAACACTAAAAATACTTTTAATAGTGATTGTAAGAGTTTTAAAATTAAATTGATTACTTATTTGCTAATTGGATATGTTAGTAGTCTACTTAATATTATGATAATTTCATATTAACTGTTTGTGTTAAAAAAATGTTTAACTTATATATGCATATTTTATTGTGACTTGTCCTGTAGCTGTTGACTGTTCAATCATGGCTCTACTGGATGTATTAAATAAATGAAAGAGTTCTGCAACAGCCTTCTCTTGTTTCCAGTCTAGGTTTTCCTTTGTCCTCTCCAGGAGTTCTGTAAATGGTTTTGGCAGAGTATTCTTCACAAGGTCCTCCCATAAGACCTTAGACTCAGTTGTGTTTATCTGGGAAACCTGCTTATACAATCCAGTTGTTGCCCCCTCCTCACGATGAATTGCCTTGTCAGTCAAGTTCATCATTGTAACAGGGAGATTATGTGATCTTGATGAAACCAAAGTCCTAGCTATAAGTACTCTATCAGGGAGGTTACTCATAGGCTCGATTAACCTTAAGTGCCTTACAAATTTTCGTATACAGCACCCTGGTATCACAATTTTGCTAGAAGCTGGCAACACAGTGGTCTGACTAACTATTGGGCAGCTGATAGGTGATGATAATTCTAGTCGTGGTATCAGTACCAACTCTGTTTCACCTACCTTCAAGACCTCCAGTCGAGTGTCAATGCAGCATCTTAGTTTGCACAGAACATCTAGTCCCAGTAAACATGCATCTGCAATATCAGCTATGTAGACCTCATGTTCTAACTTGAGCTCACCCAACTAAATTTGCGCACTTCTCCATCCTTTCTCTGGTTTTGTCTCACCTGTTACAATTGTTAACAGCACTGTCCGATGTTTCGATCTTGTTATTGCTGGGGAACTGGCCCTACTACAACCGGCTGGACGACAGTAATGGTTGCCCCTGTATCTACGACAATCTGACATGGTACGTCATTCAGGCTGCATTCTACCAGCAATGCATCAGGTTCCTGTTTCACCAAACCTGCTTGAAGGTTTTGTGGGGCCTTACATCCAGCAATCATCGACCTTCGTCCCTCAAGAATGGTTTTTACATGTTTCCCGAATTTTGAGCTGTTTGGTTTGTCTCACCTGGTTCTCGGTCCTGGTTGCTTCGCTGATAATGTCGGCACTGGGCTCTCAGGTGTCCAGGTCGTCCACACTCCCAGCACTCTGGCCGCTTTCCTGATCTAGGGCGATGCTCCAAAGCGCCTTATCTGCCGGCAATGACATTGATTGCTGTTTTAATTTCCTTCGGGGTTTTCTCGAAGATGTTTCCTTCTTCGTCACTTGTTACTTTTGCTGCTCGTACCGCATGCGTATTCGCTGGGACCTGCCACGCTGACTCAACTTCCAGTGTATGGGGTAGAGCATCTTGCATGGTATGAGGTACTGCCAGGCGTACTGCTTGTTACACCTCCATGTCAGAAATGCCATCAACAAAGAACCCAATTGCAAGCACATCTCTTGTTTCCTCTGGACACCCCTCGAGTGACGGATGGGCTAGTCTCACTATGTCTTACCACAGTTTCTGAAATGACTCCCCAGGTAGCTGGCTGCGGCTTTGAAGTTGGGCATTGTGGACATTTCGCAAATAGTGGTCCCCGAAGTGGAGCTCCAGGGCAAAGACTAAAGTAGAATACTCCAGGTGATGTTGTTCAAGCAGATATTAGAGTATATCGAGAGCAGGACCTGTCAACACTGCTGCCATTCAGGGTTGCAACTAGCCTATGTTGTTACACACCTAACTTTCCACACAAATAAAATAAAATTTTTTTACATCCCCCATAAGAGATAAGACTTACAAAGAAGTGAGTTTTTGAAATATTCCTATTTTCAGGAGCTTATAAAACGTCAAGGGGACAAAACACCTTGGGTGTCTCAGTATTTTTGAGAAGTATTGTTGCCATAGTTTTTTAACACACCAAAACTTGTCCAGGTGTTATATCTCCTTCAAGTATAAATTTTGCCTTGAAAATAGAAAAAAATGTAAAATTCCATCATGTACTTTGACCTAGATTTTAATGACCTTTAATATTATAAGAGTGTAATTTGTGTACATCTTGAGAAACATCTCTTTTTTCTGAAAAAATCAATTTTGATTTGTTAAAGTTGGGTTTAAATTAAGGTGCTACAGAATTTTTCGCAAATGTTTGAAAATGCTAAAAATGGCACACACTGACATTTTTAAACAGCTATTCATAGTAAATGTACAGGAAATAAATTTTTTGAAAATTTATTTTGAACTTTCAACACCAATACAATTGCTCAGTAAAAATATAAAATTTTTCTGAACCTATGTTGTAACCAATTTTTTTTTAAATTGATTTAAATTGTATGGAATGACCCTAATATTATCTAAAAAAAAAAAAATTCCTCTATCGTACTCTTGATATGAATGTTAACAACTTTAAGGCTTTGTAAGAGAAGGATATCTTCATTTTAATGTAAAATCAAAATACTGTTTATTACCTGTATTTATTTTTACTGATGTCACTCACTGCATTAACATCTTACAATCTGTTACTGTATACATATATGTATATATATATTTGCTTAGCTAGATAATTATTCCCGTATTATTGTAATATGCAGTAAGTGCTACTATTTACACTAATCTTTCTCTTCGAACTAGTGCCGGCCTCAGTAGTGTAGTCTGTATAGCGCCAGACTACAGCGTGAGACGTCCTGGGTTCAAGTTTTGTCTCAGGGATGGATGTTGTGTTGTCTTTTCATCTCAATTCACCTTCGTTATAAGACCTCGTTGTTAAAGGGCCATAAAACCCCGCTCACTTCACCTCTTTAGTCACCCACTCCTCATATTGATCACAGATTCTTTACAGCACATTAACACTAACTCAGTTTACTGCAGGTCTCCCACAAAATTTTCTTGACCAGTTTGCAGTCACTGGTTAGCTCTCAAGGTCACTGTTGCTTTGCAAACTCTTTGCCGCCGGCAACACTTGCTCTGCAGGTACACTCATTGAAACCGAAACTCAAGAGCTTCACTAGCTGCACATCTATGAAGCTCTGAACTCCTAGCCTCGAGAAAAATCACCGTTATATACCGTAGAGGCAATTTCGGGAATGTTTCATCGGCGGCCAATCTGAGGTAAACAAAGGCTTAACTCTAATGTTCTGGTAATATATATGCTGTAATCCTCGATAGGCAATGTAGAGCTGTGTATTCTTCTGCTACTGCGATAGGCCGCTCGGGAGATGATGCTGTATCAACACTAGCCTACTCGCACCTTTGTCCAAAAAAGATATTGCTAAAAATAGACATTTGTCGATGGTGTATGCATACCTGCCAACTTTTACGGATTGTCCGTAAAATGTACGGAAAGTACATACGTTTTACGGTTTTACGGAGGACAACATAATTTTACGGATTTTGTGATTTCGACGTTTATGTGTGTACATTAATGCCATTATTTAAAAATGAATAGTGGACAAATTTATTTTGCGCAAGCATACCAACATGAAACGTATTTTACGGTGTTGTTTAGCTTTGCTATTGTGCATAAACACTTGTAACATTCGTTTTGACTGCGTTCAGCAGTCGGTCACAGTGAACACTATAGGAACCAATAGCAAAATTCGGTATGTGTTTTGTTCCCGGTTTCCTATTGGCGTATTTTATAGCTAACAGCCAATCCGTGAATTTCTTGTATAGGCTGTTACAAGATGACGATGTGCGGGTTGTTGGGCAATTTTAAACTACAAGTGTGTTGTTTCTTGTCCAATTCCACACTTTTCTGTGTGCTTGGAAGCTGTATTTTTTACTTTGATACTGAAAATATTTTTCCGCTGTTGTAATGAATATATTCTATAACTACCGTGTGATGCGACAAAATTTTGAAGTTAGAAAATGCATCGCTCGCGTGTTTATACTGTCGCAAACTTGAAAGAAAAATTATTTGCTCTTATTGTGAAGCATACGTACAATAATAATATTTTATATAACAAACTGTTCATAATTACTACTAGCATAATTTTTGTGCGGCATTTATTCGTAATTTATGGAAGCTGGTATAAAATACCTAACTGTAACTACTATTTGAGGTTACAGGCCTACGTGGAAATCGCAGAATAAACATGAATTTTCGTAAGTAGGTTTTGGAGGCTCTGTAGCTAGAGCTAAATATTACCTTACAGTATTTTGTAACTGAAAATACATTCCAGTTTGGTATTGGGCTATTTCATGCCACATAAAATAAACAAAACTAGTTGAGATTTATATCAAACTTTGTGAAAATATTTATATTTGTAACCATGCTTACACATTGTATAGAGATGCAAGTGTACATTTTGAATTATGAAAAAATGATGGATTTTCAAATAATTAAGTGAACAGGAATTTTTTCAAAGTATAACTTGGCAAATAATGGTTTTTGCATATTTAGGTCTTGATAAGGCCTACTTTAAAAACAAATAAACTTTTAAAATATTATATATGTTATTATGTGTACAGTTTGTAAGACATGGGGACTGATATAATTTGGCACAAAAATTACCGCATGCAGTTTATGCAAAAATGTGACATTCTGGAAAAGTTTAACTGATGGTCATTTTGAAAAGTTGGCGGGTATGAGAACTACTTGTAACCCTGGGAAGAAAAAAAGTTCCATACCTGGTCAAGAAGTGGGTAGTGCTGGTAAGCTGAGGATCCGGTTCACAGAAAGTTACAAGCAGAAACACAGCATCACTATATCAGGTGTTTAAATTAGGTAAGAAATTGGCACACTGTGAATACACATGTGGTGAAGAACGATTAGCCATCCTGGCTCTGTGCACCTAGCGGCCTACATGCACAGGCAGAAACGAATTTTGTAGAGTTCAAACTTGTCCGAAAGAAAGTTTACAGAGTAGAGACCGCGGTGCTACCCGTGCATGTTAAATTTCAACTCCCGAACTTCACTTCATAAGATTCTTTGGGCCGCAGCCTCGCGCATGTCCACTCTGGATCGCGTCACGACTTATTCTAAAACATGGCGGAGGCAAAACATTCCAGAACGAAGGATGTAGGGGCACCATACGCTATGCTCTTATTGGCTGGTTCTCGGTGGCGTGACCGTCATTCGTTCCATTATCTAGAACCCTCTAGGGCACAATCAGAAACTACACATTAAAACAAAAATGGCGCCAAAACTCCCGCGGAAAAAACAATACCACAAAAAGAAAACAAAGCTACTGCCTTCTACCAAGGCCACCTGGCCATAACAAACATTACACCCTTAGAACTTTCAAGACTAAATGACTGTGTCTTTATTCTCCCTTTCTGGAACCGAGACCACTGAAATAGAACTACAATTTTAAACGTATTAGATTAGAAAATTACGATCACATAATATATTAATTCACCAAATAAAAACCCTTGCCCTGCAATGTTACAACACAGTGGGTAACAGTAACAGAATACAAATTATAGCTTTCAAAATACAAAATATGTTGCGGTCACAATGGCCTTAACCAAAACATCCTCCCAGACTAGGTAAATAATTTGAATTTAATTATTAATTATCCAGAGAAAAATATTCCTCGGCTCCATTCCACTCTCCACATTGACGCCCGAACAGTGCATGAAATCACAAAGACTGAAAACAGCAGGAAAGCTAATACAGCAAAACGCGAAGTTACAAAGTTAATCCAAACAAGAAACAAAGTCACAGTTCAGTTAATCATATTACAAAAACACAAACGCAAAATAGCACTTGCCAAAACTTGCCGGACGAGCGTAGAGGTAGGGAGTGGAGGGGCAAAACCTAGCTGGTCGGGAGTAGAACGAAGAGTGATATCACAAGCGACGGCCGGAGGCCGGCAGCGGGAGGGGAGGGGAAGGGAAGGTAGGTCAGCCGAAGGGAGAGGACAACGAAGACTGCCGAGGAGAACCGAAGATGTACGAAGCGGGGAGGCATTCGCGCACTACAGTTCAAAAGCGCTAAGTCGGTAAACACATAGTCCAGTCTTCATTACCAACATGGGGGCTCCATGATTAGTGTATAGATAGTTCAGGGGGCATAGACTACGTAGGCACTAGGTTCCTAAGTATGTCCTCTTCAGGCGGAAAGTGCTATCCCAGCACAAAGTGACTAACAATAAGATATTGTTTCTTTGGAAACTGTTACCATTAATTTTGTTACCATATTGGTATTGTGACAAGCAAGAAACTTTTTGCTTCACTTTTCTATGGCAGTTTCTCGCTACCAAGGATGTGATGTTTTTGATTTTATACACAGGGTATTGACCTTATGTCATAAGTGGAAAATTCTAGAACATACTCTTTCTGGAAATTTTCTATTATTGGAGTGAAGACAGCATTCCAGGTACATTAGTTTCATTCAAAAACAGCTCCGGTCGATACTGTTTTGACACCTGTTTTGTTATATATTCAGCTTAAGAATGTTTAACAGTTCTATGATTTTCCTTGCTCTCCTTGGTAATTTTTTTGTATCAAATCTCAACATATCTCTATATATATATTAGACTCAGGGTGTCCGGCGACCTGGAAACTAAGAGAAATTTGTGAAATCTCTAAGTTACTAAAGTTGTATAGTTACTTGCTAACTGTTATGTATTTCTGTAAGTTTTGCCAGTTATACTCAGGCTCTAAGCTTAATTGCCTTTACTTGAATTCAAGCTTGCAACTAAATATAATTTTCCGCAACTGAAATTGATGAACAAGCCTAGTCTGAACCGGCAGTTACCTGTTTATTTTATGTAGCGTAAGAATATTCCATACTACTTGTCACAGTCTGAGTGCCAATATGTGACAGACCTCAGTCTGAATGTTCTTAGGGTTTCTAAAGGTGTTTAATGTAACCTTTATTTAATGCATATTTTGTACGAATCTAGATCAATAGTGACAAAGCAATTTGTGTTGATGTCCTTGCTATCTCAAATATTTTTTTAGTTGATCAATAATCCAATATTTTGTAATACAGTAAATCATTGCTTATCTGATGTAAATGGGTCATCAAAACATAGGATATTTAAAGTAAAAACCTATTAAATATCAAACTATGTCCTGTTTTACAACAAAACAACAAATATGGGTCAAGAGTAACAAAAAATAGAGTTAACACATGCTAGCAACCTAAGTATGTTTTGCCAATTCATACGTTTATTTCTGTTATGGGGTGTAGGATAATACGGAACGTTGGGCAAACAAAAGTGAGGTAAATTAAATTATACGTGTTTCCTGTAATTTACAATTTTTGTAATGATATTACATTTAAAGTCAATTATAGAGTATATTTAGTTATATCGCAGTAATTTGATGTCCATAATGTGTAAATAAAGGAATGGTCACAGCCTGTATACTGTGTATCACTTTCCTGCGTTTATCATGTCCTCCAACATGAGTGTAGTAAAGAGCTTATAATGTATTTGTACATTATGTATGGTTTTAATTTTGTTGAAAAATTTCTATTTTATACTGGAAAACCTGGAAAAGTCAGGGAATTTTTTTACTCTTGTTTGCTGCACACCCTGATATTGTCTGTTTTATAATACTTTAAAATTGAAATTATTTTAATACCCAAAATGACAAGTTCTGTTTCTACAATGTCGTTTGGATAAACTTAAACTATGTAATCAATTTTCATTGGAGTAGGGTCGGTGCAGTGGCTAGAACACTCACCTTCCACCAAGGTGATTCAGGTTCGATCCCCGGCGGGTTCAGTCCATGGATTTTCGCATCATACCGGACGATGCCGCTGGTCAGCAGGTGTTTTCAGGGATCTCCCATTTCCTCCACCCCTTCATTCCGGCGCTGCTCTATACATCATTTAGCCCCCTCACCAGCGCTAAAGAACTAGATGTTAAGTGCTGACCAAAATCTCTTCACTCCAACTTTCATTTGTTGAAGCATAATTATTTTTGTATTTTGTAAAATAAGTGTATTAATTAAATTCACTTTTTTTTCTTACAGCTAAGTGACGAAGAGGAAGATGTGAAACGAGTGGTTCGTTCTGCTAAAGAGAAGCGTTACGAGGAACTGACAAACATAATTAAGAACATCAGAAATTACAAGAAAATCAAAGATATGAGCAGTATGTTGACAAGTAAGTAACACAGTGTTACTCTGTGTCTTAATATTGCTTGATAGATTTTTGATTTCTTTAAAAAAGTGTTTTGATTCAGAATAGGTAGGCCATGTGTCTTATATTGAGTGATAACCGACCTATTATCAGATCCTGAAATCCTTCATTTCATCTATGTTCCTGATGGGGATGTAGGTCATGAAGTGAATAAATAGAATTGTTAAACTAATTAAGAAGTAGGGGAGTTAGCTGTGCTTTCATGTAGGACTGATCATGGGGAAAGTGGTGTGTTGTGAGTGCAGTTTAAAGTTGGTGAAACAAATAATGGTCTCGGGTGGCAACAGATGTTAAAGTTGATTCTTGGTTTGTATTAAATGTTTTCAGTTTTGTATTGTAGTTTGCTGTATGGTTTCATTGATATTTGTTTGTACCTTTTTATGTGAGATTTTCTTTTATGCAGTGTGTTATTGTCTTTGTGGAAAGCTTAGCAATGATTTTATGTTTTCAGCAAAATAATTTTATTGATTGAACTTACATGTACCAGAGAAAAACATGAGGGACAGAAAATGCCTAACTACCTCTTTCAGCCACCATTATACATTTATTATTTTGTAAACATCTACTCAATTTAGTGATTTATCCATGAAATTGATTGATTTTGCACTATTTCTATGATTTTTCTGAAAGAATTGTTAGTATGATTCTTTATTGTAAGGTCATACATGAGTTGTATGTAATCTTCTGAATGTTGTACTATGTTTAAAGAGTAATTGGGGTGGTCGTAGTTAAAGAGTTTTTATGGTATTCTTGAGTTGATTGTGGATGTATGCGAATGAGCATGTGACACAATTTGACAGCTAATTGAAATGTTCTCTTTGGAAATAACTTAGCAGGAACCCACATGCGGCTTCTACCAGAGTTGGCTTGATTGAAGCTGTTGGCTTGCAATACTTAACTTACCCAATCATGTTAAAGCTTCAAACTGTAGCATCTTTTGTTCCATCCTTGTACAACTCTCTGCTAGTGTAATGCAGAATGTTGCAGTAAAATTTGCAATGAAAAATGTCTTATTTTTAAGATGGTGTTACATGCTTGAAAGCATTTACAAAATAAGGTTTTAAATATTCTCCGTTGCAGTGAAACCTTACAAAGGAAGTATTTATTTTTAATCCTTACGTTTCACAAGTAACTTATGACAAGAGACTTTGTTTTCTCGTAATATATGTAAATGACAATTAGACAGCAGATACAGCAGCAAATCATGAATTTCAGTTGTATTCTCAAGCGATTGTGGTTAGTCTATAACAATCAGACAACTATATACCTAAGTGTAGAAGACTTTGTCAGCTAGGTTAAACCAATTGAATAAAAGTATAGACTGTTGAGATACTCACAGGCTGGTACTTTGAACTGGACAAGGCGTCCAGCTCTACACGTTTCTGTCAGAGGATATATATACTTCTACAAGAGGATATAGACTTGCTGTGTTTCGTCCAGATATCTTTGTTTAAAAGCCGCGTGCCGTGAGTGAGTGCTCCCATGGACATGTGATGTACCCCCCCCCCCTCCTTCATAGTGCTCGCCAAGAGACTTGAACTTCGTGAACCTTCGGCTGTCTTCTGCTGTTCTCGTGCCTCCCCTCCCTTCCTCCCCTCTTCCCGGCTGTCTGCCGGGTGGAGTGAGCTAGCTCATGGCAGTCGTCGCCCGTGCTCCGTATAACGAGGTTGGTCCGCTCTTGTTGTGGCCGACATGGCACCTACGGTACTTCCGTCAGTTCTTGGTAAGTTTCAGTTACATTTGCTTTAGTCTGTTTAATGGTTTCGGTCTTGCATTTTCTTTCCTGTCAATTTCAGAAGCCATTCGACTCAGCCACAGATCATTGTATTTGATATGAATAATGCCGCATTGCGTTCTTCCGGCGTATTTGTATTCACCAATTTGTAATTTTCATAGTAAATGTAATTGCCTTGAACCTTTGTTGTTAAGTAAATTATTAGTGGTTAGTTTCCCCGTCCTACTATTGGTGTGTTACCAGATTATTTGCAGTGGGGGAGGATAAGGACAATTGGCTCTGACAGGTGTGTTGTACGTGCCCGTGTGATACAGGCTTGCAGCACTTTGTGTTTATTGTGATACCACAAATTGAGTGGTATACATCTGAGTGAGACAGACTCAACTTCTTGACAGTCTCATATATAAAAGGTTGAACACATTGTTGCGTGGTTGCGCGACGTTTCGCTGACTAGGCCAGCTTCATCAGGCACACTGAGTGATGGTGGTGGTATTGTGGTTGGTTACCCTAGCGGCCATGGAGTGAACTCCTGTGAGGTGGGAAAATTCAAAAAGATATGTGGGGGTTTAGTGGTATTCTGGTGCTATGGTTGCTCCTCACCCCAGACAAACCCACCACACCCGTCTTGTATCTTCTACCGAAAATCCATAAGCAACAAAGGCCACCCCCAGGACGCCCCATAGTATCCAGTATTGACAGCTCCTCAGAGAGAATCTCTGCACTTGTTGATGCACACCTTCAACCCTGGGTATGGCAGCTACCATCCTACGTAATGGACACTAGCCATTTTCTACAACTACTGAGAGACCTCAACAAAATTCCGCAAGAGGCCTACCTGGTCACAATAGATGTCGTATCCCTCTACATCAACATCCCCCACTCATCAGGACTGTCTGCCATAGAATTCTACCTCAACCAAAGACCACTCAATAGTAAACCCATGACCACATTCGTGGTTGAACTTTCCAGATTAACCCTGACTAACAATAGCCTCCATTTCCAAGACAGCCACTACCTTCTGATCAAAGGCACGACCATGGGTACCTTTATGGCCCCATCCAATGCTAATCTCTTCATCTGTAAACTAAAAACCAATTTCCTCTGCCACCCAACCATTTTGCTGGATGAGTTTCATCGATGACATCTTCATGATCTGGACCTTTACAGAACCAATCTCACTCAATTCCTGGAAAACCTGAATATTCGCAGCCCTCTCAAATTCATCTCGTCATACTCGCAAAAACATGCAATATTCCTAGATGTTGAGTTAAGCCTACATAGTGGCACCATTCACACCTCTGTGCACACCAAGCCGACAAATAACCTACAGTACACTACAGAACTTATCCGACACATATCTGCCTGCCATTTAAAAATTTGTTATTAATTTTTTCCCTGTCAGCAACTGATGTTGCTAGAAATGAGTACATGAATACATGTAAAAAACTTAAAACTTTTATGTCGTAGTGGCTTATTAAAAACAACTATGCCTTGTCTGGGACTCAAACCCAAAACCCTTCACACAGAGAATCGGCGCACTAACGCACTGTGCCACGGAGGTCAGCGTGTGAAAACATGATACAGGCTGGCGGGTGGCTGAGCAGAGAGTGCTGGTGTGCTGTGATTATCACCCTCCCTCCTCTAAACGATGATAGTCATGCAATTACGTAATTGTCTATTAAAGATAAAGTTGACATTTTAAAAAAAACTTGATGGTGGTGCTTCTATGAAATCGCTGTGTTTGTGTTATGACACAGGCAGTTCTATGGTGTATGACATTAAAAAAAATAGCTCTGCAAGTCTTATGCCGATAGCTAGTCAAATAAATCTAGAAAAAATCATAAATCAACTCAGTTAAGTAGAAGTGCGGAATCAGACAATATGTTGATGGAGTGGTTCCAGCAACGTTGTAGTGAAGGTGTCTGCATATCCGGTGCACTTTTAATTGAACAAGCTAAATTGTTTCACAGTGAACTGAACCTGCCGTTTAAGTGTGACTATTCTCAAGGGTGGCTGTACAGGTTCCAACAGCGTCGTGGCATTTCAGCTTACAAGCAATAGGATCCAATATCTGACTGTATGAGAGCCAGAGTACCACGCTCAACGAACAGTACATTGCCTCTATTCATAGCACGCCAAACTGGCGTGTGAGGTTTTCCTTGGAGTAATTTTCCTATGACACTCAGCGATCCTTAAATTTTATTTTTGAGCAGAATGAGGTAATTACCAACGCACGTATCTCGCTTTGCTCTTGACAAATTCAGGTTGTGTTTTCGAAGTGATAGCAGTCTAAAAAAAAGCCATTTTTAGCCAAACTGAGAAGCCCTAAAACAATTATTCTAAAAAGCATGCAGAATTTATAAAATTATGGAAGCTTTCTTTTCTAGTGTGTTTTCTGTTTGTAGATAATTAACAGCAATATAAATAATTTGAACAATTTCGCGTGAAACATAATATGCCTGACAAGCTACTGCACTGTCCGCTTGAATAAGCCTCAGCGCGAGCGTTATTATTTTTCATGCGAGATATTAACGTACTTTTACATATTGAAGCACACCATTTGCATAATGTTAGCTCAATTCAGTTTGTTATGTATTTTGTTTTCTTCACTATACAGTTCTGCGTCATTAAAATATAAGAACAAAATCTGTAGAGGTAACAATCTCGCACTCCCGTCATTAAAAAAAAGTGGAATGATTTAAAGAAAACAAGACACATTCTAATGTCTAATTTTATTTACATTAACATTGCTGTTCTCACTGTACTTTTTAATACTGTTTAGTTATATCTTACAAGGATACATTTTGCTGTTAGATGTATAATAAATGTTTTGTGATGTATATGTGTGTATTGCATTAACATTACTTAAAAATAAACAGTTTATCCTTTGTACAGTATTAATTTTGTACATTGTAATAATTTTATAGATACTATTAACGAATCAGTACGACTCATCACAACTTTCTTATTAAATAAATCCAACAGTAGGTACTTACTGTACATATCATAACCTTAACAACGTAATGTGCCAATTAGCATAATTTACCTCATATAAATTTTTACCCACACATTTGTCTATGGGTTATGGGCCCTTCATAAAGCTTGAAATTTTTGTAATGTTTTTATCGAAGGATGAGGATAAATAGTGTGTTGCAACTAACACTTAAATCTCCCTCCTTTCACATCACATTATTACACTTAATAAAACAAACATATCCTTAACATTATAAATTATCATATGTTTCATTGAATAAAATAAAACATTCACAGCTAAATATCTTAGCCGTAACATATGTCGCTCAGTTTATGAAAAATAACAAATCTTAAAATTTGCTTCTTTACCTTAATTCATAGGTAAGGACCCCTAAAAGTGGTGGCTCGCGAAATTCGCGAAATACCGCTAAACTTGCCGTAAATTTAAGTTTTCCACGAATTTCAGCATAATTTCGTTAAAAGTGATGTTTCATGTGAATTCAGACGCCTTGGCAGTTGTTTTGTCGCAAATCAGTCGAGGCACAATCTTCGAAATGCGTACGTTTTCCTTTCAGATAGTTCTGATTTTGTTTAATTATTGTTTTTCTGTAATTACATTAGTCCATGCGTGCCGTTTTAATAAATTTTAACTAATATTTAAAAGGTTTAAATGACGGATAGACTGTAAAATATGTTTGCCTTACACATTCGACTGCGAAAACAGATTGTTTACATTTTACTTTTACTGATCGTAGTCATAGATACATTAGCGCAAATGTATTCATTCCTCAACGTTAAAGCGTATCAACTCACGCACGGCCATGGTCACACAGTACCACGATCTCAATATATCGATAAGATGGTGGCCGAGCAACGGTAGCGGCAGCAAAAGTTCGAAGTCTACCTCCGAGTTGCAATATATATATCTATGACTTAACGTACGTTTGTTTACAAGTTTATGTTTTGTTTCGGCGCTTTCGGAGATGTTGAGTTTATTATTTTGATTTTCGTAATCGAAATAATCGAAAAACTTTACCGGTCAAATCCTTGAGTAAACAGCGAGATCGCGAAGCTGCTGTGTGTCGTTAAGAGTACGAACATACATTTAAATTGCTAAAACGTGGAGAAACATAAATCTTTAGTTATTCCATTAGTAAATAAATACCAAACAGTTGGTCTGTTTGGGTAGGTATGCTGGACAAATTAACTTAATTGAACCATATATATTTTGTAATAAAACGTTTTAATTTATACATGTGCTGAATAAACATTTGGAAATTTTTAAAATTATAAAAACTCTGGATAAACAGTTTCAACAAAAAGGAGGATACATATTTATGTAGTCTGAAAAATAAATCAATCATTTTAATTTGCACAATTGAGTCGAGTAGCAGGCATGCATTGAAAACATTAAAAATTAATGATAATGAGGCAAAATCTAAACTTTTTGGTCAAATATAATTATTTTAATGGTAAAATATAATTATTTTCACAGTATCACACAAAAATTTTTTACCACTAGAATTTTTTTCACCGCTTTTGTCTAGTTTTTACACCGCTACAAAGATTTTAACACCGAATTTTTTAACCGCTTTTAACATTTTTAAACATCGAAATTGGCAATTTTTATTCACCATTTTAAGGAGTCCCTATTCATAGGTTATAGTCCTTTTATAACTTAGCCTCCTAGGCTTGCATTTCCACGTGTCCAATCCATTCTTGAGTAAAAATATGTACTTACAATTTCTCTTTGTGTTCTTGTAACCTTTCAGCACAACCGAAACCACCTTCTTGACACTACTCACTTGCCATCTCTTTCTGCATGCCGTCCTTAACATTAATACATTTTTAACCAAGTCAGCCAGTCTCCTAGTTCCTCTTCCTATAGCTTCCTTCTCTTTAAATGACCCTTGACACCAAATTCCCTTTTTCCTCAGTTTTTGCTCCAAATAAACCCTTGTCTAGGTGTTAAGACAAGACTATTATTTCTTTTCTGTTTCCATTTTCACTCATTTTCATCAAGTATATGTCTGACCCCCCTTCCCCACCAATTCCCTAAATCGTAATATAAAACATTATTCTTATTACACAAACACTCCAAAATCTTTTTCATTTTCTTCTCCCCCCTTCCTTACGTAATTCCTACATGTGTTTCCCTTTGACAAAGTCCTATGTTTCCATAATTTTGTTGCAGTCTCGTTGGTGTTTACCTTTCTGTTATATATATATTTTTTGAGATGAACTGTTTTCCGTGTTTTGGTTTTATACCCCCTCTGCTTCATTATTTTGAATCTCAGTACTTTGCCCTCTGTTTTCAACCTTATTTATTTCTACCACATTTACCTGTGTTTGCAAAATATGTTGTGCCTGTTCCATAGCGTTTACACTGTTTTCAAGTACGTCAATTTGTTTTGTACCTGCCAATATTTTTGTTCTGTTTCCTGATGTTTATTTTCTAAAATTTTTATTTTTTTTCTAACAGGTTTTCTAACCTAGAACCTTGGGTATCAATCTTAGCATCCAGCTGTTCTAACCTCATGCCTTGTTCCCTAACTTGTTTTTGAAGCTGCTTACCCTGATCCTTCAGTTCCATTCCTTTATTGTTAACATGTTCCTTAAGTTAACCCCTTATGTCAGTTAATTTATATTCAATTTAGCACCCTGTTTTTTCAACCTAGCACCCAACTCCTGTAATAAAAGAATTATGTTTTGGTTTTGGCTCCTTTCCATCTCTTCATTTGATGAAGAGTTAAGTATATTTGGTGAGTTATCAAAACTCTGAAACACTTCATCACTCATATTGTCGTTAAAGACAAACAAAACTAAACTCTTAACCCTAACAAACAGCTAAACTCACTTAACATGTCACTTTTTCCCATTTTTAATAGTTTCCATATACCAACTGTTGGAGCTAGAAATGAAGATTTTAATATATTATTGTCTAATTAATGATAACTTGCGATTTGCGGTGTATTGCTTGATGTTCTCTTCACCACGTCATCCTCGGGGTTGTAGGTCTTCCTTGGGCCTGTTTCAGTTTCTTCTGTACTTCCACACATCGTCAACAGTCGTCTCGTTGCATGCCACGCGTTGGGCGCCAGATGTTGCATACCAGACTGTCATATGCCAAATGTTGTACTCGCCAAGCATACGAAAAACATACAATGTGAACCCTTGGAAAGATGGGGTGACTCTTCACTTGGCCCCACAACAGTAAACAAAGTCCTCTTCTTCTCATTACGTAGCCGCCTTACTCACCTTTTGACATTTTTCTTGCAACAATTTAGGTTGTAAATTTCAATTTTATGTTTGGACACTGTTAATTTGAAGGTATGAAAACAGGCTACTGTTTTAACCAAAAACTATGCAAAAATATGAAAACCAAATTGCGTCGTATTCTTGATTTATTATCAAAAGTAATTTCAAACAAAGTGTTATATATCCTTTACGGCCTTGCAATACATGAAATTGCTTGCATTGGGCTCTCAGGAACTCGCAAGTTAAAGAACAGACCAAAATTATCTTGAAGAAAACTGAAGGAAATTAATTTAGCACTGATTATGTCCACACAATGATTATAGAGTTCACATGTCTTGATAAAAAAAGAAGAATAGGCCTACTGGGTAGTGAAAACCAGACCCAGGGCCCTAATGGCCACACATACAGGAGGAGAAAGTTCTACAATGTCCGAAATAGGTTGTAAAGAAAAAACGACTGCGTGCGCGCTACTTGTGCATTTAAAATTTTCCACTCCCGTTTACATCATTATGTTTATGGGCTACTGCCCTACTTCATCATATTTTCCTTTTCACGACTACACGGACCAGGGTTACACCCTAGCTGTGTCCGGACATCCAGAGTACCGGGAACAACTATCCAAAACCAAGTGCGTCGCTGCTAGCATCCCTTTAGCCTGACCTTCAAGTATCGCACTCCTATTGGCTACCCAATACACACACCACCCTCTAGAGATTAAATGAAACCCACACGTCTTCGTTATTGGGCATCCAGCAAACCTAGTTACACAATACTTGCAAACAGGAAAACTCGGCTTGTTACTACCCGGCCAATTGGCCATAACTGGATAAATCTAAAACCTTCCGCACACCTGCCTATGAAAAAAATTTTCCCAAAGCAACACAACACATACCCACATGCGTTTGCGCCGTGAACGTATGGTAAGTTATTGAATAATTTTTAAGTAGCAATTAATCCTAAAGCAAAAACAACAGTCCCTGGCAAATAAACACAAATAATGCCCACCAATAAAAACATAGAAGAGAACAGAAGGTGGCACATTAACACACAAAACCAGAGGAAGCTGTTGCAAACAAGCAAACATAAAGTGGAAGCAATGCACTACTAAATGAATGCTGGGCTACCATACGCAACGGGCAAAGAAAAATAATTATTTAAATAAATAACAGGCACTCTCGCCATGATGAACAATGTACACCAAAATAAAATATATTAAATGAGAACTCTGAAATTTGTAGTTGCTCAAAATGATTATTTAATTTTCACTGTAAGTTAATATTTTTTTCTTTCTTTTTTTTAAATAACATTCACAAAAAAAATATTGACAGCAATGAATAGTCCATTTGTACTGAAATTATAAAAAGTCCAAATCTTGCAGGCCAATTTAACTGAAAATAGTGAATTGATTATACAATTATTATTTTTCTTAAACTCACAATAAAATTATGGAAACAATAAAAACCCATTCTTTAGGCTAAATAAATAACATACGTCCAAATCAATGACGTAATTAATCAATAAAAAGAAAATTATAGTTAAATTGGATGCATCCGTTAGACCTTATAAAATTGTTTTTTAATTCAAATTAATTATTAAAAATGTACAAAATATTACATTTAAAAAATTGTCTGTGTGACAGCTGTAAATTTATAGATTTAAAAAATACAAATTTAGTTGCTGCTTATCTGTTCAAACTCCCGCAGTAGAAGAGTACAGCACGCTGGGATGACTTAATTTTTCCCAGTTACAGTGGCAAAACAAAGAAGATGAAAAGGCGAAGAAAGTGCCTGAAATAGGCCAGAACGACTGGACATCTGTAGTAGAAACTACAGGTCAGCTCGTGAATATGCCAAGACGTGAATATGCCATCACGCGAATAGGCCGGATCGAGAACCGTCACTACACAGAAATTATCAAAAAATGAAAGACGATGAAAATTTAAATACAGCATAAAATCTCTTGTAGAAAAATTACTCACCTGACGAGGGCGTAGATAATCTCTTGAAATTAAGGACGAAACAACCACAATAAAAGATAAAAAAAAATTTAGCACTACCGTTTTCAACTACTTTACAGTATAAATTTTCCTACATTATAAAAAAAAGGTAAATAATGGTAACTTAAGTGCCAAGATCTGCCAAAAAAGGCAGGAACACCAAACACACTCATCTTGACAGAGTGGTGGTGACGGCAATGTGCTAAGAAATGCAAGAGAAGAAGCTGCAGAAATGTTGACCAAAATAGCATCGAAAATGGTTAGCAACAGTACCAACATTGCAAAGTGCGCATTGAAGCACAGTAGCATGCGACAGTCATGTGATCAGAATCACTAAACTGCATCGTAATCACGCACTGCAATGGCAGCAGCACATGGAATGAAGACGAAGGTAAGCTAGAACAATGGACAGAGGTATTTAAATCACAGCAGCTTACATCCTGCTAAGAAGGGGAAAAAACACTGTAGCACGACTAGGGTCAGCTCGATAATGTAACATTAAATAATAGCTGTAATTGAAAGTGAACTTTCTGAAATATCATTAACAAATTAAAAATACTCAATAACAGTAATATAAATTATGATCTTTGAAAGGACTGTGCAATGGGAATGCATGACTGGATTTATTTACTTGGATATACTCCATTGCCGACTTGGAGGATCTCATATCCCAGCTCCCGCTCCCTTTTCTTCTTGTTGGGGACCTAAATGCTTACAACAAGCTGTGAGGATGGTATTATTAGGATGGCAGAGGTCATGTAGATGAGTCTCTGCTCACCAATACTAACTTGGTCTTATTGAATACGTGTGCTCCTGCAGACTTCACATCTCATACAGGTACCATTTTGTGTATTGATTTGTGGTTTTGCAGCCCAGCACTGGTTACCCACTTTGATTGATAATTTTATCCTGATATCTATGGTATTCACCATTTTCCAGTTTTAAAGTATGTTACTTCTGCTGTCCTGCCCCTTATACTGGCTGGGTAGTTAAAAAAACGGACTGGAAATACTACAAATGGTAGCTTCACTTTACTGCAGACCAACCTCATGATATGGATGTGGTAGTCTCATTGTTTGTTGCTGCTGTGTTGTCAGTAGCAGAGGTTACCATCCTGAAGTCATCCCCTCGTCTGCAATGTCTTGAGCCCTGGTGGGATGATGAGTGCAAGGATGCAGTCCGTGCCCAGTGATGTGTGCTAAGCGGGTTTACATTGCGTTCCACTTAGGAGAAGCTAAAACTGTTTCCCCACAGCAGGGTACATGCTATGTGCATCATATGAGTAAAGAAACAGGAGTCTTGAAGGGTCTTTCTGTCAAATCTTACAGTTCATGCAACCAATAAATATATTTGGGATAATGTGGAGAAAGATAGCGGCCAACCCCTTAGTGTAAATATTCCCTTCCTTCTGCATAATAATTGGTCATGTGATATGCGGGAAAATTTAACATTGCACTAAATGGCAAACAAATAGGCCCTGAAGAAAAAAAGTGGTGGGAAAAAGTAAGTAAGAGGTTTCACTGTAATTACCTACCATTGCATAGAACAAAGGCAGCGACTGAATGTTTCACAGGGAAAATATTTCTCCCCGAGTTTATCAAAAATAAGGGAGTGTGGGTACATGAGTGTCTATGGTATGATTTTAACATTAAAATTACGGCTGCCACTTTGTGAAATTTTGTTTTGCTTGTGTTTCTTACTACTTTCCATTTTAATCGTGGGGTGTTTGAAAAATTCATAGTCACTCATTGATTCCTACTTTTTCTACTGTGGCTTAAATCACGTTTTCACCAACATAAGTATTTTTCACAGACTTTTGCGATGTTTTATTAACCTTTACTTCTGTAAAAGTTAGCATATCCATTACTGCTGTAACATGTTAACAGTTTTTGTAACAGCACCCCAAACTATCAATTACACAAACTAAGTAAGAAGTGGAATAATGACCTTACCTTCTCTCTCTGTCTTCCCAAACTTTATTAATGAAGTCTTCCATCTCCACGAGACAGCGGACGTAAAAGCGTGGAGTCTGGCCATTTTCTTCCTTTGTGATCACAGGCAATGCTTTTGTGTATGCTCTCATTAAGTCCTCAAAACCTGTTGCAGAAATAATACATCTAGGGTTACTTAAACACAAATATGGGTGAGAAAACAGATGATGGATACAGGAGACCTGTGGTTGGAATTTAAGGTATGGGAGTGAGAAACAAACATGGAGAACAGTTATTGGAATTTCTTGTGAATGATCGCTTGTCTATCTGTAATACTCTTTTCATACATCATTTACAGTTACAAACTAAAGAAATTTTTTGGATATACACCATTGCAAAAAGTGGTGTAGCACAGAAAACCAGATAATACATATAAACAGAAATTAAAAACAGACAAAAGGACTTTATTGTTGCAACTGGCAAACAAAGGTAAAACGTATAAAATTCCAGAAGGAATTCAGTTGGTGAATTATAAGAAAATAACTCTAACAAGCACCCAAGCACCAAAAAACAAAGCAAGGAAAAATGAATAACTCAAAACATTCCACAAAAGGAATTCTGCCATAAGTACGAAACAACAGACAAATAATTACACAACAGAAAAAACAAAATGAACAATAAAAAACTGGATGTAGACGACACGGCATAAACACAGACACCTCTATGAAGTGAAGAAAAAAACAATAACTGTGGACAGTATAGACTTCATTTTTTCATAGGAAGAAGACTATAATCAGCCATTCTCTCTTAGTGAACTTGAGAAATCCTTCTCCTGCTCGAAACACACTTCTGTCGGTCTTGATGGAATTGATTATGCAGTGCTACTGATCCTGCCACTTGAAGGGAAATGCAAATTATTGGGACTTTTTAATCACATATGGCAATCCAGATGCTTCCCTAGGATGTCTCAACCCTTATATTAGTTTTAAAGTCTAGGAAGGGTAAGGGAGATATGTACAGTTACCGACTGATTTCGGTGAACAACTGTCACTACAAAACTGTGGAAAAAATGATAAATGCTCTGCTCATGTATTGCCTTGAAACTTGGGGACTTCTAACCAACTCTTCAGTGTGGCTTTCATCGACACCGTTCAGCAGGAGGCCGTCTAGTCTGTCTAGATGCAGCTATACAAAATTCCTTTATGTACCACCACTACCACCTCCTTGCTGTTTTTTTGGCCTAGAGAAGGCCTATGACACCACATGGCATTACTGTCTCCTAAAACAGTAATATATATGCATGGGGTTTTCGTGGATCTCTCCCTACATTCATACATAATTATACATATCATAGAGCATTCTGTGTTTGAAGTGTGTTTCAGGCATTCATTCAGGAAAATGGGATTCCTCAGGGTAGCATTTTGAATGTTGCCTTGTTTGCTAAAACCAGCATTGTACCTGTTGTCTGACCTGTACATTGTGCACTTTATGTGGATGATTTCATGATATAATGCAGTTCATCCACCCTGTGTGCTATGGAGCATCATATCCAGCTTGCTGTCTGCTGCCTTGCTGAATGGGCAGACGGCTGTGGTTTCCACTTCTCCGCTGCAAAAATCACAGCTTGTTCACTTTTGCTGTAAATTTGGGGTTTTTCCTCTCCTCACATATCTTTGTACGGAAATGCGTTACCGGTTTCAGACCATATTAAATTCCTAAGTCTCGTCTTTAAGGGGGCCAATTGGTCAGATCATTCACCTCCCACCAAGACGATCTGGGTTCAATTCGTGGGGGGTTGCATGTGAGAATCATGCCAGACGATGCTGCTGGTCTGTGGGTTCTCTCCCGTTTCCCCTGCCCCTTCATTCTTGCACTGCTCCATACTAGCCTCATGTCACCCCTCACCAGCACTAAAGACCTCGATAAGTGATGACCAAAATCACTTACTTGTCTTTGATTTGAAGCTTTCCTGGTGGAATCATTTGAAACACCTTAAAACATGATGTTCGCGGGGCATAACTCTTTTGAAGATGCTGAGTGGACGTAATAGGGGAACAGCTTTCATCAGTAACAAATTTAATTTTAATATTCCTGTTTAATCTTCAGCACAGCCATCTGTGCTCTGTTCACCATGCCGGTATCCGCATAGTGACTAACGATTTCCGCACAACCCTGTCATGAGTATTTGTGTGCAAGCTGGTGAACCCTTTGCAATATAGGCCTGAGCAACTGTTGTTGCATTTTGGGTTCAAAGTGCTTTCAGACCCTTCACATTCATTGCATGAGGACTTTCGCCATCCCCCCTCCCACTCCCTTTACATACAAATATACAATCACCAAACCTCTGTGCAACCCAGGTTCAAAATTATTTGCCCAAGGACGTGCTGTATGTTTTATGCCTTGAACCATGATGAGCAACATACCAAGGGTTGGTACGGCTTGATCTGGCTGAATTCGCGAAGCCTGCATACATCTACCGGAGCCTTTACCATGATTTTGTGTCATGTGTTTTTTATGATTGTATCTGCTTGTGCACTGACAGTTCCAAGTCTGATGCCTCCACTGAGTGTGCATTCGTTGTTAGCCCAGAAAGATATCTGTTCGGGATTCCCCATCGTATAATATTTTAACTGTAGACGTGTATGCAATTTTTAAAGTTTTGTGTTTTATATTTAGGGTATTCTCACACAAGTGCCTAGTGCGCTGAGATTTGTAGAGAGCATTACATGCTATGAGATCTGGCTACTCTGCTCACCCCCTTCTCCCAAGCATCTCACCCCCTTCTCCCATGCATCACAGGGTGGCTGAGCAGACTGGCGTGTAGGTCTCCTTCTAATAGATTGCGGGTCATATGGAAATTGCTGGTAATGATGAAGCAAATGCAGTAGCGAAGGAAGCATGCAGTATTTCACCCTGTGAGCTTCGTGTCCCATTGTGTGATGTGCTGCATACAGCCTGCGATTCTGTCTGGGATTCTTAGCAGAGGGAATGGCAGGTAATTCCTCTGACTAACAACCTCAGGGCAGTTACAGACTTGGCTACCAGCAAGCGTTGTGTTCCACTGAACTGCAAGGAGGACATCCTCATTATGCTGCTTCGAATTAGACACACGCCACCACAGACACTTGCTTTGTGGTGATCCCCCTCCCGTTTGTGTTTCCTGTGACACTTCTTGACAGACATTGTCTCGACCAAGCCTGATATATTTTTAAAATTGCTGATGATTTTTCCCGAATTTTGTGTGTGGATAGAATGTCTTTCAGCGGCATACTCTCCTTTTACATGCAGTGGGTCTTTTTAATCTGTTTTAAGTTTTCATAGTGCAGTGTGTTGTTTTGACGTGGTGTCTTTTTAGCTTTTTATGTTTATCATAGCATTTTTAATGTGTTTGTGTATTTTGAAACATTGGTTTGGTTTTTACTACTGTGGAGCATTCTTTTTCTTTGTCTTCCTTCTATTTCCTTTTCTTTTTTCTCCTGTGGAGGATTTAAAATTATAAACTTTGTTCTTTCTTACGAACACTCGTGGATGCTAAGGACTCATAAAGACTCCAGTGTTCTAAACACACACACTCTCTCTCTTTCTCACCTTCTCTCTCTCATTGACAAATCAAATAACATTCTCTCAAAAATGTGTTATGTGTTTGGAATATACTGTTCACATTTCTTGATCATTTTTCTTCTGCTTTAAGATGGGAAGTTTCCCAGAGTAAGCATGACTTGCTAAGTCAGCAGTACATTACTTGTTCAGTAACCCGTTCAGTTTCCCTACAAGCATTATTTCTGTACTTTATATTTGGCGTATTAAACCACCAGTTAAATCACTAGTTCTATCATACCCTAGTTTGAGTCACCAGTACTAAAAATTAAGGTATTAAAAACCCAAAGTTATTCCTTGTTCGGTCTTGGTACATTAGTTTCTAACAAAATATCTGGTTTCATTTGCCCAGTTTTTTTACCCTTAGTTTTTTTCAGGTTTATTCACCGGAAACAAGATAGCGCTGAGTATTCAGGTAAAATTGTCCCGAGGTCGCTTAGGTCATGCCCGCGATGCTCTTGCTCCAGAGGAGTTGCGAGGGAAAGTTGTCTGCTAGTAACATCTGTGGACAGATCGCTTGCCTTCTTACCACATAATTTCCTATACTAGAATGTCATATCTTGGTTTTGATAAAGCAACTAAAATGTGATGAAACGGCAGTCATATTATTGGTGACTGAATATAAATTCTTATATTTACAAATTTTTTCAGTTTTGTGAATTTTAATGAATGATAAATTTAGAAATTTTAAATTGGCTCATTGACTAATTGCTAAACATATTTGTATCCTGTGCCTACATTTAATAAAGATGTTAATCTTGTGTAACAAAGATGATGTTTGTGTGCATATTATATTGTGAAGCTTTATTTAAAACTGAGTTATGCAAGTTACCAATCATAATGATTATGTATCATGCTACTACAACATCACAATGTACGCCAGGATACATCTTGCACTCCAGAACTGAAGTCCGCCAATGTTCACTCATTAAAATTATATCAGTCTGATTTGTAACTCGTCTCCAGGAGAAACCCATGGGTAGCGACACTGTAATTAATGTTTTTGAACGATTCTTGCAATGGGGTGTTGCAATCTATAGAAGTATTTTGGACATGCACCATTGCAGAAAATGGTGTGTCATCACAGAAAACCAGAGAATGCACACTAACAAACAGACAAGTAAACAAACAAAAGGCCTATGTTTGCAACTGGCAAACAAAGGTAAAATATATACAATTCCACAAGGAATTCTGCGATTTTTAAAAAGAATAAAACAAACAAGTATCCAAGCACCAGAAAATGTACCAATGAATATAAATAAATAACTCTGATTATTCCAGAAATGGAATTCCGTAAGTACGAAGCAACAGACAGACAAAACAAAACGAACGACAAAAAACTGGGTGTAGATGATACATTGAAACACAAGACACTTTGAGAAAGGGAACAAAACAAAACAGTAACTATGAACAGTACGGCTATGAAAAAACAGATAAAACCAGTGGTCTCTTCGCGACAAAACAAAGTGTGACGTTTTGGAGACTGCAATCTGTCTCCATCATCAGGCATATGCAAAGTTCAAGGAGCATCTGCAGACTCATTATCATTTTGTTTTATCGCAAGGATATCATTGTTTAGGCTGTTTTATCAATGTCTTACTGTCCACATTTATTGTTTTTTTTTGTTCACTTCATAGAGGTGTCACTGTTTATGCTGTGTCATCTACATCCAGTTTTTTATTGTTCATTTTGTTTTGTCTATTGTGTAATTATTTGTCTGTTTCGTACTTACTGGCAGAATTCCTTATGTGGAATGTTTTGAGTTATTTATTTTTCCTTGCTTTGTTTTTTGGTGCTTGGGTGCTTGTTAGTTATTTTCTTATAATTCACCAACTGAATTCCTTCTGGAATTGTATGTATTTTACCTTTGTTTGCCAGTTGCAACAATAAAGTCCTTTTGTCTGTTTACTTTCTGTTTATACGTATTATCTGGTTTTCTGTGCTACACCATTTTTTGCAATGGTGTATATCCAAAATATTTCTTTAGTTTGTAACTGTAAATGATGTATGAAAAGAGTATTACAGATAGACAAGCGATCATTCACAAGAAATTCCAATAACTGTTCTCCATGTTTGTTTCTCACTCCCATACCTTAAATTCCAACCACAGGTCTTCTGTATCCATCATCTGTTTACTCACCCATATTTGTGTTTAAGTAACCCTAGATGTGTTATTTCTGCAACAGGTTTTGAGGACTTAATGAGAGCATACACAAAAGCATTGCCTGTGATCACAAAGGAAGAAAATGGCCAGACTCCACGCTTTTACGTCCGCTGTCTCGTGGAGATGGAAGACTTCATTAATGAAGTTTGGGAAGACAGAGAGGGAAGGTAAGGTCATTATTCCACTTCTCACTTAGTTTGTGTAATTGATAGTTTGGGGTGCTGTTACAAAAACTGTTAACATGTTACAGCAGTAATGGATATGCTAACTTTTACAGAAGTAAAGGTTAATAAAACATCACAAAAGTCTGTGAAAAATACTTATGTTGGTGAAAACGTGATTTAGGACACAGTAGAAAAAGTAGGAATCAATGAGTGACTATGAATTTTTCAAACACCCCACAATTAAAATGGAAAGTAGAGAAAAACACAAGCAAAACAAAATTTCACAAAGTGGCAGCCGTAATTTTAATGTTAAAATCATACCATAGACACTCATATACCCACACTCCCTTATTTTTGATAAACTCGGGGGGAAAATATTTTCCCTGTGAAACATACAGTCGCTGCCTTTGTTCTATTCATTGGTAGGTAATTACAGTGAAACATTGCGTCTCTTCAACTCACATGAAATAATGGACTGGGAGCACACAGTGTCCCACCTGGTGGTGAACCATAGGTGGTAAAGTACGTTGTAAAGAACCAATCTGTTGGGTATTTGGGACATTTTCTGTATGAAGTGTTATTTACGATGACATTTAATGAGATGTAAGGAATTGAGCTCTACCATGGTAACGCGGGCGCAAGGAGGGGAACATGTAGATGATGATGACACTGACTCGGTAGATGAGTCGGATGGGATGTGGGTGACAAAGTTTCAGGAGTGGTCTGGCTAGCAGGGAGAGCTGAGATAAGATGGAAAGTGGGGAAAGGACACACGGCAGAAGCCACAGATGTAACCCCCTTTTATGATGATCCCAGGGTCGACGACCATGGGGCAGGCTAAGTAACCAGTGGATTGTTGCACCCTCAAACGACGGATCTTCGGTGACTTGTTAGGGCCAGTCCCCACGCCACAACACACTAAAAATTTTGTTAAGCGTCGCTAGGGACGGGGTGAGGCAAGAAGACTACTTGCAAATAAAATACGTAAATAGTTTTTTGAAGTTTATTCACCATCAACAAAAAAACTGGTACTCACAGAAGGCCAATTCCAGTTAAGTGGATCTGGAGCACAAACCTTTCCAGTAGGTGAAGCGGTAAAACAGCACAGGGCTGGTGGTATACTTAATGTGCGAACTTACGCCCCTGGACTCGATGGCTGGCAGGGGATGAGGAGCCCTGGGTCAAAACACCAAAAACGGTTCCTGTAAATTAAATTTTAACTATTGAAATCTAAAAATGGCTGGTACAAAACTGATGAAGGACCCGGGTACACAAAAACACGTCTAGCTCCTTGACGTGTCTAATTCCGACTAACTGAATCACGGTTTCCTGTGTCGCCAAGCCAGCCCCGTGAGGAGGGGGGGGGGGCAAAGTAGTTCCGATACAAACACATTAAATAAAAATGAAATTACATACGATACAATACAAAATGGATACTGGAAAAAAATTGCACAACATATTAAAGCACTACTGGTAATTTTTGGAATGTTTTATCTTGGAATATTGTTCCTGTTGCATCATGTTAAAGCGGAAGGGTACAACACACATAGCATAGCTGATGCAACTGAATAATTGCGATTGTAAATGAACGACAAATAATAATATACATTTTAAAAAACATTGGAACAGTTGTTACACACGTGAAAAACATAACAAATAAAGAGTAAATTTAAAGAAACACATTTTAAAGGCAATATTTATTATTTACAACACACACTGAGTGTAGGCCATACTAAACGAGTATCGTGCAGCAGCCGGACTAGTGGGAGGGTGTGCTAGGCACACGTCAATGGTAATTAAGCATTTCCGGACATGTGTCCATCTCACGTGTTTTCTTTCTTTGTGTGTGTGTGTGCGTGCGTGCGTGTGTGTGTAAGGAATGTTTTCTGAATGTTTGGCCATACCTTTTTGTAACACTCTGTATAAACACAAGGTGTCAGAGTTACAGATGACAAAGAAAGGACCTTAAACTTGTTTGGAAGCAGAACAGAGAAGAAACACCACAGTCAAGATTGTGATCATGTACAAAGCCATAGAAGAATGACAGTGATTGCGTGTAGTTCTTGCGCTCATTCCACAATAAATCCAAGATGGCAGCAAGAGAATTGCTTCCGCTAGCACTAGCTATTGTCTCGAACCCTATCAGTCTCTGTATTCACTTTGGCAACAGTGATATGTTTACGTGCATATATTTGTCTTTGTTTATAAGGGCAAATAACTGTAGCTTTAACCTAAAATTTACGAAATGTGTTTGAAAAGGTTATGTTATAAACAGTGATTTTTCCAGATCAACTAAAAGTTGCCATTGTAAAACTGTTATTTAAAAGAGGTGCAAAAAAAAGAGAAAATGGAGAATTATAGTCCTACATATCTTTTTATCTACATTTGCTAAGATATTGGAATAAATCGTATATATTGGAATAAGTAATCATTTTCAGTTTTGTGACTTTGCAATTCTCAGCATGATTTCAGAAAAAATCTCTCTACTAATGATGCATCTTAAGGCATCTGTTGTTTCTCTTATTTATCATTGATCTGTCTTATAGCCTTAGACCTGAAACCACTCCGATCCTCTTTGCTGATTATACAAATGTATTTATTAAAATGAAAGCACGTAGTCAATTATTGGGGAAAAATTGGTTCTGTATTTTTAAAATTGGTAGATTGGTTTGCTGCAAATAAACCGACTCTAAATTATGATAAATCAAATAGTTTTAGAGTTTTCATTTTGCAGCAATAACAAACCAGGTGACAATTTTTCAGCAAAAGAAGTTAACCTCATGAATATTGATAATGTAACCTCATTTAAATTTTTTGGCTAATACGTCAATAACAGGCTCAATTGGAAAACCCATATTACCAACATATCTAAAAAAAAAACTATGTTCAGCAACTTTCACATTAATGTATTTGTCATCTATAGTATCTCAAATTACACTAAAGAAGGTATATTTTGCTTGTTTTCATTCCGTAATGACCTATGGTATTGTGTGCTGGGGAAACACTGTGGACAGTAAAACTGTTTTCTTATTGCAGAAAAAAGCAATCATAATTATGTGCTACAAAAAGGAAAATGAATCTTGTAGTCCTATTTTCAAGTACCTGAAAATATTTCCTTTAATTTCACAGTATATTTTTTTGTGTTTTAGTCTGTGTAAGCAATTATAAGGATACGTTTGTGTTGAAAGCAGAAATTCATGAACATAACACAAAATTAGGAAAGAATGTACATGCACCTTCTGTTTTTCAAAAAAACGTAGAATGTACAGCTGTAAAACTATATGTACCTTTTAACTAGCCTTAGGAACTTAAAACCATTAGTTTTTAGGATAGCAAATTGTTCAAAATAAAATTTAAAAAATTCCTTCATACCTATTAGAAGAAGAGAATTAGGAGAGAAGAGAATTTATAGAGTTTTTAATGACATCTATAGGAATTTGAGTTTACGTTTATGCCAGTGTAGAAATAGGTGTTTAGCAAATGAAATTCCTCATGCTGCATTTTTGAAACCAGTGAGGTTTATTAATATGAAAATTAAATGTAATAGTATTTAAGATGCTTTCCAATTATATTAGATTGAAAATAGCTGAAATCTCTCACTACATGCGCACACACATAGTTCAACAGAGTTCTGAAGTTCTAGTAGTTACATAATAATGGTATCTCATGAAGTTAAAAGTTTTGCGGGTAGCACTTTGTCGCAAATTTCATACATATTAACACCAATAAACTTGAAAAATTTTCAAAAACAAAGGCACTTAAAGGCAAATTGGCTGTAACGAAGTTAAGTTAAAATGGCTCAGCTTAGTCTGTTCCCGTGCTGTCTTGAAGCTCACTAATATCAAATCTGAGGCAAAATTAAATTAATGCCTCTTCTCAAGATGGCTTAAAAATACTGCTTTTACGCTTGCTTAAAGCACTCTCCCAGTAGTGCCCTAAAAGTTATGATGGCGGTAAATATAAAACCCAAACCATCGTAGAATCTGCAGTGGTACCTACAAGTTTGAAAGTTCAGGGAGCAAGAAAGAAAAATTGCTAAAGCACTAGCTTTAAACAGTGCCTCTCACGCATAGAGATACAAACATACTTAAGCAATGAGGAAGCAGTCCTGTCTTATGACCATACATGAACTAGTAGTCAATAAAAACAATAACTTAATTAAATTCAAATTTACATAAAATGCTGTGAGAGATTTCCTAACATATAAATATTCAGATTTCAAAATAAAATAAAATAATTATTTCAATCAGGTTGGGGTTAAAATTAATAAATATGTGAACAATTCACTTAATTGCTATCAATTAAAGTTCATATATACAACTATTATCTTAAAGTGTTCATTGAAATCATAAGATAAATAACTAACATAAAATAGAGTGTAATACTATTACAGTGGAACCTCGTTGCATCGTTCCCGTTTCTTTCGTTTACCCGCATACATCGATCGTTTTTCACGATCCCGACAAATTGCCTATATAAACAATGTTAAATAAACCCACATGGATCATTCATATATGCATAAATTTCCCGCATTGACCGTTCAGACATTTTCACCAACAACAAAAAAAAGTTAACTTACATTTTACGTTTTCATACCACGCTCGTATACACTTCTCGAAACAAACGGGTGTAAAGAACGTATCATAACTGCACGAGACATACAGTTACCGTTGTCAAAAATATGGACGAACGTGATATGTTTGGTTTGTTTTGACTAAATTTCACCGTTATTGTTTCAAATATATTTGGCAATCGTTCATCTTATTTTAAGAAACGTTTTACGTACTGTAGGTTGTGTGTGTAAACATGAACATTGCCGTATTTTCGTTAAACGAACAACAAACATGTTGCCACCAACAGAAAAACTTAATTTTTATAGAGGAAATATATTTTTTATGTTGATATCCAAATTATTTTCAATAGATTTCGAACACATATATTGTACAAATTAATTTTGTTCTATTGTAAATGTGTGCTTTTATTTTCACATTTCAGTAAAGTTTAGTGAATAAATTGCTATAACGTCAAAAATTTTGGTAATTTTCTTCCGTCATTTTGTGCACTTCCGAGTAAAGCCGAAGGCAGCCGAGCGCAAGCGCACAAGCTGGAGAGGTTACATTTCGCCTTGTAAATACGTAGCTCGTTCTTGTTACATTTTTTGTTTAGATAGCAACAGTTTTTTTAATTTTGTTAACAAGTTGAGTACACTATTTTTATTTTAAGGCCTGTGAAATGTATTTATAAATTATTGCTGTAACAATGTCGTGGCCTTCAAAATCTGTTAGCTCACTTAAGAATGCCTTGAAATAATAAAGGAGGTAGAGAAATGTCCCGGTGAAAACCATGCTGACATCGCCAAATGTCTCGGATTGCCACCTTTGACGTTAAACTAGATCGTCGGTTATACAAATGAAGCTACGACCATATTCAATACACACATATTTGAAGCAAATTTTCATGTGGTAGACATATTAAAAATAATTTTTGAGGTTATGTTTTTAGTTTTTTTTTAAAGTAAGGGGGGGGGGGTTGTGTGTTTCCCGCATGTTTCGTTTTCTCGGATGCATAGTTTTTTCTCATTGGTCCCTTGAAAAACGATGGATAGAGGTTTGACTGTACATTATTTACCAAACTGAAAAAAAAAATCAGATCTCTAACATATTATTAAAATGTTCTCAAATGATAGGTGCATGTGCCACAAATACAGTACAGTAAACCCTTGTTTTATTGGACCTCCTTTCAGAGGACTTCATATTAAACGGACAAAATTATTGCACCATTGAGTCTACTTGTCACGTGCAGCACAATACCTACCTGGTTATTGTGCTTTGGTGAGTGACATCAGGCGTGCGCATGGATAGCCGCGTAAGAAGGTAGACAGGGCTATTTTTAATCGCGCATCAGGGCATGTGCCATGTCCGGGCAAGAATGATGGCTACCTGAATTTTTTTATGGAACTGTAAGATGAACAGTGCAGGCCCAACCTGGTTATTGTGCTTTGGTGAGTGACATCAGGCACACGCACAGATAGCCGCGTAAGACGGTAAGCAGAGCTAGTCGCTCATCAGTATTTTGATGTGTCCGGGCAAGAACGACTGCTGTGTCTACTTGAATTTTTTACGCAGTTGATGTACGTGTGCAATAAAGATTGTGCTTTTTTTAAAAACGAAATGACTTCTGCAACAGGACAGAAAAGAAAGAGAGTAACGTTGACATCATGCAAGAAAATTAACTAATATAAAAGTTAAGAGGCCAGTGTTTCAGTAATAAATTTGTGTGATTATGGTGTCAAGAAAAAAATCGAGTCGGACATTCGTAAAGCAAAAGAAAAGTTGAGGAGTTATGTGTTGAAATATGATGTTGAACAAAAAAAAATTGGCACCGTTGGACCCGGGAAACACATGAATCTTGCTACTGCATCTTTACACGACGAGGCAGTGTATATTCAAATACGCTCGTGTAGTGTAAATGTGCGAGGTGTAGAGATAGTCTACTGCGGACAAACTAACACAACACATGCCTTTCTTATGCTCAGCATTTCCATTCCTTGCCCTTCAGAAATTCTCAAGGACGGCTGCTAGATTATTATCTCTCAAACACCATATACAATACTGCGTCGCGATGCAAACGGTGGTAGTTTAAATGGAAATTTTTGTTTGTTATATATTTAGTAAATAAACACTTTACTGGGAAATACAAAACAGTAGCTCAAGTTCAAGTGTCACGTTTTACCGCACGCGCAACGTGACATGAAATAAAGCTGATAGCCTCCTTCTAGCCCTCTCCTACTCTTCCTCAGCCCTCCACCCTTGGTTATCTCAATGAGCGGACAGGCGCATGCTCATCTTTCTACTCCCGCAAGTCATCACAAACCTTCCCCCTTGCCCACTTCCAGCGATTCGAGGACAACAAACACGCGTTGTCACGCGTATCACACTGCTAAATATCTATCTGCTTGTTGTCTATTTCCGTGTGCCGATTTTGTTACTTCCGGATTTACCGGACATCTGATTTACTGGACCACACCTCCCCCTTATTAGTCCGGTAAAACGAGGGTTTACTGTATTTTCAATTCCAGTATTGTAAAGTGTATGGATTCTCTAACAGGTTAGTTCAAAAATGATGTGTCTGTCTAGCGGGCACTGTCACTTGTGCATCTTTTAACCACATTTGTTTACTTCCGTTGCAGCAGGCTCGCCAGGTTAATGGGTTTACTGGGAGCTGGAATTATTTATTGTCCTCTTTACTCCTGTAGCTCAGTGCATGACTGTGTTAAAAAAGTATATATATGAGATAGCTATCAGGGCAGTTTCGTATTTCTCTATTACGTTTTTTTTTTTATCGTTGGTAACACTGTCGATTGAGTGTGTGCTGCGTAAAGATAGGTGACTCACTCCAGAGTCCAGCTCAACCGTGAGATGAGGTGCAGCTGTGAAAATTGACTGGCAACATTTCGTGCATGATGTCATCTCATCTAGTCTCCATTTAAACTGCCCCCCCCCCCCCACCCAATACTTGTGACTTCCATCCCTCCTAGTCATAGACATTCACAGCAGGGAGAGGAGATTGTCTGAGCAATCTCCATACAGCCAGGCATACTGAGGCTATAGCGACAGAAGTGATTTACTTAGCTCTTTAGTCCCGCTGGTTTTAAATGTACAAAGATAGTAGAAAAAATCTTATTGATAAGGAGACTGGAAAACCATGGGTTTAATAGGGAAAACCCACTTATCCTGCTCAGCCAATAGAAGACGAGCTGTCTCCTGAGTTCTCGTACAACATACATTGACTCTGGTTATGATGGGTAGAGTGTGTGTTTTTGTTTTTGCTGTATAGTTTTTTTTTTATCCATCAATGGTATCCACATTTTCTTAAATTCAATACTCTGTTGACTGAAAATATTACTCCTGCCAATGCTGAAGTCTGATTCTTTGATTTTTCTTTTAATTTTGTTAGTTTCCTTTGTAAGTGGTTTAGAGTCTTCCCAAAGGATTTTGTGGCTATTTTCCCATGCATGTTTGTTTGGCCAGTCTAGATTTTTGGGTTTTGCATTTCTTGCAATTGTTTTTATGTTCTTTTGATTCAGGTTGATAGAGCTCTGCCAGTTTCACCAATGTACATATGGCTGCATTCACAGGGTATCTGATATACAGAGTTGTGGGTTTGTAGATCTTCTGTGGCTGGTTTCACCCTGGTAACCATACTTTTAATAGTTGCTTTAGATCGGAATGATGTTTGAAGTCCGTATTTGTTTACCGGACGTCTTATTTTTTCAGAAAAGCCTCGAACATACGGAATAACTTGGGTTCCTGATGGTTTTTCTGTTTTAGTAGGCTTAAGTATTCTGTAAGGTTTCATGTGCTGCTTGATGGTGTTTGCAGGGTAGCCATTGACTGTGAGTTCTTTTCTAATTTGGTTGTATTCTACCACTACAGATTTCTTGTTGGAACAAATAATCTCAGCTCGGTTGGCTAATGTGTGAATTATGCCAGTTTTTGCGCTTTTAAGGTGGTTGGATGCAAAATGTAGGTATTGGTCTGTATGTGTAGGTTTCTTGTATAGTTTGGTTCCCAGACTGCTGTTTTCCGTGCTGACTAGTACGTCCAGAAAATGAATGCTGCCATTAGTTTCTTTCTCATAGGTGAACTTTAATGATGGCCTCAATGAGTTTAGAAAGTTCACAAATTCCTCCAGGGTTTCAGGTCTATTTTTCCAGATAGTAAAAGTGTCATCTACATAACGAAGCCAGATTTTAGGAGGGTTATTGCTTTTGCTAAGTGCTTCCTGCTCAAAGTTTTCCATTAATATATTTACCATGAATAGTGAAAGTGAAGACTTCATTGCGAGAGGCAAGATTTTATGGTTTTATTTTTTGCGAAATTTCCTTTTAAAGATTTATATATTTCGTACATCATCATAAAGATTTGAAAACTTTTTGATATTGTCTAAAGGAGTTATTTGGAAGTGTTAACAACAATGAAGCATATTTCCCCGTTATTTATAAGTAGTAATGCTTTTTTTAAACAAAGGAATTTAAAACATGGCTGGTTTAAAGTAAATGAATGTTAACAATGTAGGCCTACAGTAGTGCTTACTAGACTAAAATTAAAAAAAAAAAAAACTTGATAACATAATATACATAACTTAGATCTCAGTCTTACCATATTTGGTTGGACATACAGTTGATATACAGTTGCCTACTCACTAATTTTGGTTAACACTATTCAAGAGAAAGCCACCATAGTTAGAAGTTCAGCATTTTCAGCCAAAAGAGATCTTCTTCGGTCACTGACAATGATGGAGTACTTAGATAAAGACCTTTCAGTGTCAATATTTGATGTTGGGGGATCCACATCAACTTGAGTGCAGCTGCAGCAACTGAGGAAAGTCACATTTCAGTTTATTTTACTATGTCTACATTGACTACGTGTGGTTTTTGAAGTTCACTCTGTACAAGTTTCTAAAGGGCTATGTAACCTGTTGCTACTACAGTTTTTGGCACTTTTTTTTTAGAAAAGGTACAATATCAGCCATTTTGGAGAATTTCTTGTCTTCTATACTCAAATTCCCTATAATTTTGTGATTCAACAGTGAATCAATGTTTTGAAAAAAGTTCATGAGAAGGGTCACTTGAAAGAAGATCTTGTAGCTTTAGTAAGCTACGCTGTGATGTGTGTTTGAATTGTTCTTTCAAGTATGCTGACTGAACACTTTTTATTTTACCGAGTAGCTTTTCAGCAGCCTCTGGAAAAATTCCTTGTGTTAGGACTTCCAACGAAATTTGTAGCTTTTGAAGCTTTGAATAATGAAGGTGAGCAGTTGGGTAGGATGATCCCTCCAAAAAGTTTATTATGTCCACAAAGTAGGCACAATTCTCAGTAATAAACACACACCGAGCCTCAAAGGCCTGCAACTCTGTTTCGTGCAGTCTTTTAATGAATTTGACACCAGCACTTGTTTTCACTCAGTTTCTCAAAGCAGCAAACAATGTCATGCAGGTGAACAGCCAGGTAAAAAACGGAGTGAAACCATGTATTCCATCGGATCACAACTGGCATTGGAAAGATCTTCACTTCATCTTTCTCATTCTTTTCCCTCAAAAAATTGAGATAGACATGTCGTCTCTTTCTTGTGTTTAAGAAAGCATTCTTAACCTTGGTTACAAAGAGGTTTAAATCCTCCAAACTGTTCTGCCAGATCTGTCCTAAATTGATTTTATGTGCCCATCTGTATCTGCACATCATACACGTGGTCACCAAATACACCTTTCAAAATACTTGCAGATCTACCCTTGTATCTTGCACTATCCATTACGTATGCAAGAATGTTTTCTTCTTTTATTTCATACTTTGTGCATATGTCAATCACTGCTTTCGAACAGATTGCAGCATTAGCAGTTTGAAATGCACATGATGCTCCCAATAAAATGCTGTGTTCTGCTCCTGGTTGCAATATCTGGAAAAGGATATTGAACACACAGTTATTTCCTTTATCTGATGGTTTCGTCTGCAAGATTAACAACATTTTGATCAACCACTTTCTCTTTGATCTCTGTTTTTTTTTATCCCTTAAAAGAGGAATGTATTTTTTTCTTACCCAGTTTGTACTAGGTACATCACCAGCACCACCGACATGTTTTCCCATCCATTCCCTAAGTTTTAAAGTGTCCAATTTCTCAACAGGAATTCCAGCAGTAAGAAAAGCTTCAACTGTTTCCAGCACTAATTCTTCTTTGTGTTCTTTGGCTCGTTTTGAGCACTGGCCGTACTTCTTCAATTGAAAGCAGCAGTTTTTCTGGTTGTTGCCTCCCCCCCCCCCCCTAGTTTTTATGCCTCTCTGACTGGATGTGTTTGTTCGGTGTATCTTTCCTTTCAAACTCCAAATGACAGTCACAAAATTTTGTTACCATTGATATAAAACCCTTCATTTGAAAACTCTGCTACATGTGCTGCTACTGTTGGTTTACTTTTTGGCATTTTTAGCGTTTCTTCACTAGATGACTTTCATTTTACTAACCTAATTTTCAAACGGGGACGCCGGGAAATTGCATAAAAACGCAACACACATTAATGGTTTAACAACTTTACGAAAATATAAATCACAATTTCTGTTGTAACACGGTAAATACGTAAATAGTTCTCAGGCGTTGTAATTGTTCTTTGTAGTATGTTTACATAATTTGTTTTTATTAACGCAGGCACGTTAGCCACCATCCAAAAAAAAATATGGTATCTGGTTTATGGATTTTTGGAAGACTGTATGTGTGGGGTGATCTACTGCTGTATGGCGTCAGCTCTGATCTTGTTTTATCAGGGTTGTGACTTTTATGTTTTTTCAAAGTATGATACACTTTTCGTTCTATGCTGCCAGTGAGGTCTTTTTATGACATGTGTATTGTCAGTGGTAATCAGATCTATGTTTTTTTATATGAAATTTTATTATTATGTTATATATATTATGAATATATTTTTATAATGTAATATTTCATTATTCATTGCGAATATATTTGTTTAAAACCTTGAGCAGGAAGCACTTAGCAAAAGCAATAGCCCTCCTAAAATCTGGCTTCGTTATGTAGGCGACACTTTTACTGTCTGGCAACATGGACCAGAAAACTTGGAGGAATTTGTGAACTTCCTAAACTCATTGCGGCCATCAAAAAAGTTCACTTATGAGAAAGAAAACAATGGTAGCATTCCTTTTCTGGACATACTAGTCAGCAGGGAAAGCAGCAGTCTGGAAACCAAAGTACAGTACACAGGAAACCTACACATACAGGCAGATAACCTACATTTTGCATCCAACCACCCTAAAAGCATAAAAACTGGCATTATTCACACAAATGCCAATCGAGCTGATATTATTTGTTTCATCAAGAAATTTGTAGTATTAGAACACAACCAGATAAAAAGAACTTGCAGCCAGTGGTTACCCGACAAACACCATCAAACAGCACATGAAACCTAAGCAAAACACTTAGGCCGGTATTCCTAAACATTTGTATAAGGGTTTAGGTTCAGGACATTGCAAATTTTGTCAGTTGACTTATTGTTGAATCCTCACATTTTATTGTCTTGAAAATAAAGCTGAGAAGGCAAAACAATAAAAAAAAAAACAGGAATGCATGGTCTTAAAATGTTGTTCTCTCACCGAAATATTAAAAATACTTTACAGTGAAATTTATTAGCATTATAAGACACTTAGGTATGTGAATTTTATGGTTTGCAGTGACTTGAATAGTGAAATATAATAAACCTGCACAAGCGAGTCTGTCACAGTTATCTCTTGTGAGACTAGACGTACGTGTGTGTAACACTTACTGCTGCGTTGTATCGTGTACACAATTACCGTACTAGTGACATCAGCCAAGTTTACAACATACAACACTACTTCTAGACCACGACAACTAATCCTCCTGAGGGGGGCAGAATCGTGGCGTTATTAGTAGTTAAACACGTCACATGGAGGGGAAGTGTACTGCGCCTGACATGAATTCATGACACACAGTCAGTGGAAACGGTGGCGAAAACAGAGCATTACAGATAATGTAATGACTTTTTGATAAGCAGGGCAGGCATGTGAATGAGGCTTGAATACTGGTAACTTTATTTCCTTATCGCACTGCTTTCTTCCACAACCACAGTCTATTAACTTCCAGCCAGATATATTAGTTATATTTGGTATACAAAGATAATGCACACATTTTGCGACTTTCTTAGTAACTCAAGCTGTGTCGGACAAACCACATGAAGTTATATTTATACATTTACATTTCACATCTATATGCTGGCTTTCTGTGCCACAGTATTCTGGCCGGTGCTGCGGTGTGTCACACCAGTTACACACAGTGGTCAAGGACAACACAGCTATAGTTCGCTTTTCTCCCATGGGATTAGTTGTCGGGATTGAGTAATGGTATGTAAATGTAAAACAGTTGTCTTGACAATCAAGCAGAAGCTACAGTTAATCAACAGGTTAGATGAAGGTTGTGATAAAGCTTGGTAATGATTATAGCGTTGTTATAGAATCTTTTATCAACATAATGCGCAACAAAGATAAACATTATGGTTATTCCAAAAACTGTGACAGTCGTATGAAATGGAAGACTTTGAAAACTGCAACACACAGAGATTTATATGTCGCTATGCTTTGGTTCTGTGTCGGTGTACTTCGATGAGAAAATTAATTTAATTAATTAGAAGCAATACACCCAAGTGTTTATAATCGCCAAACAAAATTCCTGTTGAAAACAGCCATGCTTTAAAGATACAAAGTGGCCAAAAAAAACTAACAGGACCATAAACATATAAATAAAATGTGATTAAACACACAAAATAAACACTTGAGAAAGGCGACTAGGCCACAAGCACAGCACAAAAATAATGAAACTAAAAAAAAATGTTAGGCGTTTAGAAAATATAACTTGACCGTAATAGATACTTCAAAAATCATTAAAATGCCCAGAGGAACAATTATAAATAATAAGACGTTGATTTGTGGTTTGTTAAATAATAAAATTACTTTTATTTATTTTATTTCTTTTTTAAATGTTTTCTTTTCAAATATGGAAAATAACAAGATGTAAATAACATTGAAATGGGTTAGGCATGTAAACCTATATGAATAGTTGAAATTAATTATTAAAGTTATGTGTAAACGATAATATAGATAAAAGGGGTATCCCGCACATTATTTATTACGGAAATGTTAAAATATAAATTTTTTTAAAATTATTAACAAAAAAATTATAAAATTAAAATTAAAATTTCACATGAAAGCATGCTGTTTTAAAAACAAAATTCAGGATTATGACGTGTCTCTTTAATAGAAAATAAATAATATTAAAGTAGCTTTACTTTTAAAGAAGGTAAATAAGGTGTCCCGATGGGACTTAGCTGTCCTGACGTCAAACGTAGTGGTGGTGAGTGAAACGGAATCGGAGATGTAAGCACACAGTTCCCTCACTGAATTCTGGAGAATGGAGATGATTATACGCATTCTCAGCTGTGACGAAAACACCAGTCTACTAGCTCAATTGCCGGGACGAGCCACAGGCACGAAACAAACCAAGATGGAAAAGCGCTGATAAGGATGTGAGGCACAACACTTGGACCCTCACTAAAAGAAAGGAACGCGAAATTAATCAAATGTGCACGAAAAGTAACAAATAGAGAAACTCTCTGAAGACAGGTACTCACCAGAGGGTGACGAAAGAAGCAAAAACCTGTAGCACTACATTTTAAGACAAAGCTATGTATGAAGTAGTAGAATAATAAAAAAGCTATTCTTGTAGACTACATATTACTAAAAAAAAATTAAAACGAAAAAAAAAGCAGTTAGGGCATCTGTTTCCATACATGTACCGGAAAGACACGAACACCGCAACAACACATCATGTCGTGTTTACTGCTGATCGAGTGCCAAAAAAAAAGAGAAGGCGAGGTAACAGAGCGCAAACAATGGCGCAGCGCAGTAACTTTAAAATTCCTCACTAGATGGCAGGGGCAGACAGAATCGCCTACCGACAAGGAGGCATTGGGCTTTCACGTGTACAGAGCTGCAGAACAAGGATGAAATCACGTGATAAACATGCAGAGTACACGAGCCCTGACACAGCAGATGTCCACACTGCAGCATAAAACAGTAAAAAAGAAAGAAACCAAGCTTCGGTTTAGGAATGCAAAACATAGCCGAGCACATTCGGCTAACAAAGAACACGTTACTGCAGCCTGAATCAGCTCTACTCATAACTAACATGTAAAGGAAAGATAGACTGTAATGAAAAATAAAATGTACTGAAACATTCAGAATAAAATAAAATTACTGAATGTCACCAAATTACTGATAGTATAATGTAAACAAGATAATATCAATAAAACAAAAAAAAATTCAGAAAATGAACTTAATTTGAAGAAAATATAGACAAAACATTTTAATATTTAATTTACATAAGTCGTGACGTACATAATACGGCACAGTTTGAACAAAAACAATTGGATGGGACACGCATATCAGGCTCTGTGCGTGGAGAAAGCCTTATTTTTTCTTGAATTACTAGGCATAGATGGAGAATTCAGCCCGTCCTCTTGATGACTATCCAGGTTTGAGCAGGAGTACAAAATCTGCAACTTTACTATATAAGGAGCTAATGTACAAGCTATCAAACAGTTCCTGGCGGGTGTGGTCTGTGTGCGTTCCCATGCAGCGTTGAGCAATGAGTGATTGCTGTTTAGCAACATAAGGTGTGGAACTTATTGGCCTGTCTCCTTATTGGCTGGTTTGAACTGCGTATGCATTGTATTGTGCTGCATGAGTCATGGAGCAATAGTTTTTTATTTTTTTTAGGTTCTCTTTCTAACGTAACAAGACCTATGAATTTGAGCTTATTTTTTTTAGTCTTTTAAACTACTCTAAAATAATTTAAACAAACGTAAACTTATCTAAGCTAATAGTCGCAGGAGATAGGTGAAAAAAGGGAAAGCAAGCCTGTACAGAATGGATGTGCAGAGATCTATTAACGAAAGTCAACAATCTATAATTAGAGTGGGCCAACAGTGTTACAGCTGCTTAAGATTGCCATCACTGATGCTGCTTGCTGAGAGGAGAGGAAGGTTGTGTGCACCACAACATTTCACTGTCTTTTATGAAAGGAGAAGTAAACATTTGTTTACTAACCTGTAAATCTTAGTGACCCATGTCTATATTGATTGTTAAAGTAACTGCCGAAAAGATTGTAAGTACACCTCGGACTCGCATAGCACGGATTCACTTACTGCAAATTCACACAACGCGAGAATAAAAATTACATATAACATTAAAATAGTGTGATATAAATATCTCATAATGCGAGTGGAAAATGATGCTTAAATCAGTTGCTGTAAGCTTGCCGTAGCTCGCTTATGTGTGAATGCCGCTTGGGCGGCTGCAAAACAGCCTGGCGCATCAGGCTTCCAGTCCTTTATCTATTCAAGACAGTAATTGCTTATATAATAGTTTTTATTTGGCCAGGGCAAACATCTCAACTTATAAGAGCAGATATTTTTCTAGTTGTGATAGTTAACTTTTTGCTGTGTTACTGACAGTTGACATTTATTTGTTGTGAACATGAAATGTGCAAAAGAAGTGCGAACTGATAAAGTAGTAGCAAAATGGAAGACAATTTCATTTGAAACAAAATAATAAGTTATTCAGCTCTCTAAAAACCATGAAGGGAACACCGTAATCGACAGTGCCTTGAGTCTGTGAATTGTTGGTAGGTGCCCAGTCATTGTCGTGTTGTGTCCCATGTCTCCCTCCCGTATTTAGGTTTATTATAGTCTGCTACCCTATTTATATTACATAATCTTTAAATGTGTGCTGAAAGGGAGACTGGATACAAAATAGGCTGTTGCCTAAAATTGCTAATGTAAAGCTAACATTACAGGTGAAAAATTAAATAAATTCCTAGAGGATGAGCTGTTTAATAAAACATTAATATGAGGCAGAGTGAATGTTGCGATTTATTATATAAAATACTGGGCAGTTTAAATATACAAGAAACATTGAATTACCTAATGCGCATTGCAACATTTATGATTTGATATAGTATGCAGGGATATGCAAACCCTCTTAAATATTAAATTTTCCTATGGGTACCTACGTACATACCAACGTTTATTTACTTGAAAACATTATTAAATAAAGAAATTAATTATTAAGTTTGTTAAATAAAGTCAGAAGTATAAAAGCACTAGATGACGGTACGTAACACAATTAAAGTTTACGTGGCTACGTATAACTTAGCTGAATGTATAATGTAGCGACAAGTAGACGTCCAAAGAAAGAACATGATGAATGTAAACGGCCAAAGTCGAATCCTTTAACTATTGGAAACAGAGCAGGGCCTTCAGTGGTGTTTGGAAGAAGTTCTGTCCTTCCTTTAGAGAAGAATTCCGTGTTTTTCAGCCTGTTGAGAAACAGTTGGAAGAAGTAGCAGAGAAAGTAGTTGAAGTAGAAAAAAATATTGATTTTAGGTGCTCAACACAACAGATGTCAACAAATTGATCACTTTACATGATGCGAAACTCACTGCAGAAGATCTCATTGAACAGGATGAGATGAGACGTACAGAGATGGAAATTGGTGACAATACTGCCAATAAAGCCAAACGAAATCTGACAGCAAAAGACTGCATATATGTATATATATTTTTTTTAGCAAAATAATCAAAGCGTACGTGATTATAGAAGGTAAAGATCCCAATGAAAAACTAAGTTCTACCTTCAAAAATGGAATTGGCAAGATGTGTTACGTGTACAGAGACATGTACAACAAGAAAAATAAGTGCTAAAAACAGACGCGGGGCTAGGAATTTTTTTTCCACCTGTTCTTCACTTCACGCTGCAGGCCTTTGTGAACTCAGTTATGGCGGCGGACACGGCAAGCGAAGATGATGCCGACATGCCCGCTACCCCCCCCCCCCTTTCTCTCTCATGTTGACACAACAGCCCCTGTGCAGGAGAGTGAGTGCTTCGATAACGCGCCCTTGGTGGAAAAACTAACTTAATTACATGCACGTCAACTGTGACTGGCTTAAGTGCACTGTTTTGATTCTGTTTTGTAAATGTTTCTAATCTCTATTTGTAGGTTTTATTATTACATTAGTTTTTTAACCAGGTTGTTTAATTTTAAAGACATTGTAGAAATTTTAGGGAGAAAAGAATAGGACGTACTGCAGTGTATTTGCCAACACAGTTAGTTCTGCCTTATGCTTTTCTTGTTCTCAGATGCTTCAGATACTGTATAGATAAAAGCTAACTGTCCTATTTTCTTTCTTTGCGTGTTTGAGATAATTGATATGTTTATACACCATTCATTTGTAGGAAAAGTGCTTGTTTTGTGGGTATTCTCTGCGTATCGTGGATTTACATAGCGCGAGGATTTCATGGAACACATTACTCATGTTATGCAAGTCCGAAGTGTGGTTGGACTTGTTCCCCATGCTGTCATTTCACTGTTCCTTGATGATAAACTCGCATGGTGCGGTAACACGTGCACTGCCGACCAATCGGCTGATGTTTGGCCGTAGGCCGTGGGTAGCAGGTCTAATGTAATTTAACTTGGTGCAATTTATATTGCTGTTTTCAAGAATGTAAACCAGAGTAAATCGAGGGCCTACTGTACTATAAATATTTATATAAACTATTTTGTTAATAATTATTTTTACATACATAAAATATGTCTTGATTTAAAAGAACTATTAAGGACACTGCCTACCCAGTGTCCTGGCAAGAGTACAGGTAGTGGTTTGTATATTAAATTTAATTTAATGAGCCTCCCACTCTGTCAGACTTGCAACCACCGACTTTATTGGGTGTTTATGATATCTTGAAACATTATGCCCAAACTTTGTACACAGGAATTTTTCTGCTGCTGTTTACAGTATGTATTTTGTTTCCAGGAAAAACATGTCAAAGAGTAACTCCAAGTCCCTGGCATCCTTGCGCCAAAAGTTGCGTAAATACAACAAAGAATTTGAAGAAGAATTAATACGGTTTAGAGAAAATCCAGATCTTCCAGATGAAGAAGAGGAGGAAGAGACAGAGAAAGGTAGCCTTAGCAACGATTTTTGCTGTTTACTTGTTTTATTCATTGTGCTGCTTCCAGGATGGTTGTTGGTGGTTGTTGGTCTTAAACATAGGGTTTTAATACCTGGCTCTTCTATTGAGCTAAGTAGTTTCTAAGAGTGCCAGGAAATACTCCAACATACAAGGTACAAGGTAGTGCCAGGGCATATGTGTGCTGGATAGTGGAATATTACAGTTAATGTTGAAGCAAACAGCATTATAATTTGCCTTAACTTCCCTTGAATTGTGGGCTAGTTTTTACCTCCTTTGTTGTGTTAGTCTCATACAGCTACCATTATATGCGAGCAAGATTATTCAAGCAGGTCTGGTATGAACATCCAGGTGCCCTGGTACTTGCTCCCACACACACCGTCATTCCACGTTACTAAATGTTAACATAGAACCAGCCTTTACTGATCAAACCATCATGTACCATTAAAATAATGCAGAATCTTGGGATACTCTTATTTCCTCAACAGACAGTTCCAGGGCGTCACCAGTTCCGTTGTTGAAATTGGATGAGGTTTTTACAATTAGAATTTCATTAAACCTGATGTGTCCATTTTTTGGTTCCTGGTCACGTAACAGAATCAGAACTGCCTGGTCAGCTTAATGTCAGATTATTGCAAAGGATAACGCCCATTTGAGCTACAAGACATTTGAACATATACTGACAAGTCAGTGATGGATGCATGTTACTGGACCAGCTCGAGGAGATCATCACAGTTGTGCTTGCGCGTGCAATTTTTGCACCTGATCTAGTGAATGTGTGCCATATAGTCAGGTTTTAACATTAAGTGAATTGAGAAACACTAAAGGTTCCCTTCAAATCGTTTTTCAAATTATTGTGGTGTTTTAGAAATTTGCTGTTAAGCTCAGAGTTTCATTTTAAATCCTTCCCGTAGTTAGTGTAACAATATATTTTTTATTCATTCCCAAATTATTAAGCATGCTTAGTTTTATACTGCATTCATTTTGTGCAGTTTTTGTGTCATGTTTATGGAGAAGAATTCATCAGAACTTTGTATATTGTCTGTATTTATTATGAATTATGTATTACCATATTTACTTGCATAAAATCACCCACACTTGACTTTGAGTAAAGTTCCTGAATCATGTGATGAAGTTTGATACTGTTTTTTTTAGTTTTTCGTATTTTTTTCACCAGAAGAATTCCAATACAAGTGGTTTGTCTTAACATATATACTATTTCGTCTTTCACTTACACCATGTTATGAGAGATTATAGCAGGTATTGGTAAGTTTTTCCGCGTAATTTATTTTGTGATATAGTGTGAACATACTGCATTGCAATGCTGTGTTGTCCCAGAAAACAAATTGTAAAACTAGAATAGAGAAATATATTTATTCTGTCCTTCACGGAAATAATTTCTGTGCCAACCACTATAGATTTTCAGTTCAAAGCTAATTTTTTCAAACAAAGTGACTGAATGGGCTCCTTTCTTTCACAGTTCATGGCATATTTTTTCATGGAGAATTTATAACAAGAAACACTATCCAGTACATACAGTACAGCTAATATCCGACTTTGTTATGTAGGTGATAACATTTCTGATCAGACAACATGGAACTGACGTAATGGATAATTTAGTACATTTTCCATTTTCCCAACTTTGTGTGGCCACCAATATATAGTTGCATATCTTCAGCTTATCAACATCTGATGAAACATGGGATGGGAATAATAATAGCACTGTTCTATTTCATTAATATCTCTGCTGTTACAAAGTAAACTGCCAAAAATGGTAAGCCTATGTTAATTAGGCGTAGGCATAATACTCTCTAATTTATTAATTTCATATTTTTTATCTCAGAAATTTCACTAATCGTGGCAAAATGTAAGGTGGGGGGAGCGGACACTAAAACGTACAATCACTGCCAGTTCACGTATCACTTGTGATTGGCTGAAATAAGCAAAGCTCCACCAGCAACACATCTAATGACCGGTCAAACAAATGAGGTGTGGCAGCTGTTCCACATTTTCTACACTGACAATTGTTTGTGTAATATCCTAAACAGTTGTGATTTTTAGTACCTTATCTCAGCAGAGCTTAATTTATTTTTCTGTTCAGAAAAAAAATATGTCAAAATTAAATAACTTGTGGTTACAGTGCTTATACTTGGCTGAATCAATCATGCAACCAGTGTTACAACTTGTCTTTGATGCTAACGTTTTAATTTAATGCAGCATAATGTCTTGGAGTATAACATACACTATTAATATGACAGTAATGAGTTTAAAACTGATTTGGCAGTGCCGTTTTCAGTATATAAATAAATGCCTGCAAGCAATGCTGTGTACTTAATGGACCGTGCTGTACCAAGATGGCATCCATAATAATCAAGCAAGCCAAGACTGCACTTCCAGATGCAGTAGCAATTCCACCGTTGCAGCATCTCCCACTGTGCATAAATGTATTCGTAGTGCAGCGTAGCCACACGTAGATCAACATGTTATGCTGATAGACAATTCTTGCATGCACGTTTATTTAATATGGTAACTTACAAATTTTTAAAAACATTTTGTGGGCATGTTAATGCTTCTGAATCAAATGTATATACTAATGTGCTGATGAGGATACTACTTAATAATTACCAAAGATTTTTACAATAAACTTTATAGAAAAACTGATAGTGCATGACTAGGGACTGGAAAATTTCGCGAATTCAATGACCTGCAGGTTAGAATATATTGTACTATACACATTCAAGCCCCGACTATTTGTCCACTAGCTGCTACTCAGTGGAACAGCAGGCAATGAACAAATAGACGGGGCTTCAGTATACACAGTACAATGAATTCTACCTTATAAGTCATTGAATTCGCAAAATTTTCCAGGCCCTATGCATGACACAACACTCATAGTTATGAATGTGTCATATCTCGTACTTGTAGCAGTGTTATATTGTAATTCACATACAAGACAAAAAAGTAGGCTCCTTTTCTTCGTAGATGTATTATTATCAAAGAAAAAAATATTCCTACATAATTATTCAGAAAACATACACAGGCTCGTACTTTCACTTTGACTCAAACAACTGGAATAAATAGGTTGATCGTTGAAAGTTCAGTTATCAATGTGGATAAGAAAGGCATGTTGGAAAATAATTGATGCTGTTTGGAATTTTAGACAATAACCTCAAAATGCATATTTTTAGAAAACCAACATCGTAATTTAATTCTCTGGAAACCAGTTTGTCAATTTATGAGTAATTATTTACTTTAAACGAAACTACAATTAAACTTGTAAAATAATAGAGGGATCAGTATCTGATGCTGCCTGATAATGTTGTCACGTTGCGCTCCTCTCGTGTTGCTTAACAGGCTCCTCGACTGGAGCCGGACAGCGACACTTCCAGCCACGCCCTCGCAAGCTGGATATATTCGATGATGAACTAACTGCACTTTTACTGAATGGTAAAGTTATTTGCTATGACTAGCTCCACTGGTAATTTTACAGGATCAGTTTTAAGTTACCCTTGAAATGAAAGTGTTGTAATTCGTTTCAGTTTTTATTCCGTTCTTTCACCATCATATAACACAAAAAAAAATATATTCTTCCTGTCACCAGTGTATCCTCGAGACAGTCTTGCATGGAAGAAAAGATAAAAGAAGGCACACGGCCTATAATTTACGAAGTGAAATGCAGAAGCATCCTGCACCAACGACCTACATGCGCGGGCGGAAGAAATTTAGTAGCTAAAGGTGCGCCGTGTGCTTATGGTTGGTTAATGAATTATTTAAAATAGCCATTCATCGTAAAACCTTAACAACAGTCCCTGGCAAATAAACACAAAAATGCCCACCAATAAAAACATATAAGAAAACAGAAAGGTGGCACATTAACAAACACACAAAAACCAGAGGAAGCTGTTGTAAACAAACAATATCAAAGTGGAAGCAATGCACGATTGAATAAATGCTGGGTTACCATATGCATTGGGCAAAGAAAAATAATTATTAAAATAATTAAATATGTTCACTCGCCATAGTAAACAATACGCACCAGAGGTAAATATGAAATATATTAAATGAGAACTCTGAAATTTGTGGTTGCTCAAAATGATTATTTAATTTTTACTGCAATATTAAATATTTTGTTTTCATTTTTTTTTTTTTTTTTTTAATAAAAATTCACAACATTATTGACATCGATGAATAGTCCATTAGTACTGAAATTGTACTGAAATTATAAAAAGCCCAAATCTTGCAGGCACAGTTAAATGAAAATATTGAATTGATTATACAATTATTGTTTTTCTTAAATTCACAATAAAATTATCGAAACAATAAATGCCCATTCTATAGGCTAAATAAGTACTGTACGTCCGAACCAATGACATAATAAATTAATAAAAAAATTTACAAGTAAATTGGATGCATCCGTTAGGCCTTATAAAATTTTTAATTGTTATCAAATTCAAATTAATTATTAAAAAACGTACAAATATTACATAAAAAAAGATAAGTGTGACAGCTGTTAATTTATAGATTAAAATATACAAATTTAGTTGCGGCTTATCTGTTCAAAGTCTCGCAGTAGAAGAGTACAGCACGCTGGGGTAGCTTCATGTTTCCCAGTTACAGCGGCAAAACAAAGAAGACGAAAAGGTGAAGAAAATGCCCCAAAATAGGCCAGAAAGACTGGACATCTATAGTAGAGACTACAGGTTAGCTCGTCAATAGTCCAGCTTGTGAATAGGCCTAGACGCGAATCGGCAGGGACGTGAATTTTCCAAGACGAGAATCATCCAGGTTGAGAATCGGCCTGGACGCGAACCCTCACTACACAGAAATTATTGAAATATTATAGAATATGAAAAATTTAAATAGAACACAAAACCTCTCGTTGGAAAATTACTCACCAGACGAGGGCGAAGATAATCACTTAAAGAAATTATAGATGAAACAACCACGATAAAATATTTTAAAAAAATGTAGCACTACAGTTTTTCTACTACATCAAAATATATTGATTAGCTACATTATATCGAAGGTTAAATAATGGCAACTCAAGTGCCAAGATCTGCCAAAAAGGAAGAAACACCAAACACACTCATCTTGACGATACGGTGATTGACGGCAAAGTCGCAAGAAAGTCAATGGAAGAAGCTGCAGAAACGTTGAACAAAAGAGCATCGAAAATGGTTAGCAACAGTACCAACATCGGCAAAGTGTACATTGAAGCACAGTAGCATGCGACGATCACGTGAACAGAATCGCTAAACTGCATCGAAATCATGCGGTGAAACACAGAAATCACACACTGCAACGGCAGCAGCACGTGGCATGAAGACGTAGGTACGACAGAACAACTGACAGAGGAATGTAAATCTCAGCAGCTACTGTCCTGCTAAGAAAAAACACTGTAGCGCGACTAGAGTCGGCTCGAAGTAATGTAGCAAAAAAAAATAGCTGTAATTGAAATTGAACTTTCTGAAATATCGTTAATAAAAATTAAATTCCTCAAAAACACTTATTATTGTTAATATAATATTAAAAAAGTTAATAACACAAAAAAAATTCTAATTTGTCTGCATTTAAGAAACATAAATGGAAAAAAAAATTAATATGTATATTATTTAAGTCGTGTCGTATTGGATACGGCACAAAGGTTAGTCCAAAATTTGAAATTGGTTCATAATTTTAGTCAATTTAGGTCTTGGTGCTGCCCGCGCGTGGTAAATTTGCCACTCCCTATCTTTTCATTTGTTAGTTGGGCCGCAACCTGCTCGCACGACTGTCCTCGGCAACGTTACAATGATTTCTCTTGCCTGGCGATGGTCTTTTCGCCTGACCCTGTGACCACTAACATGCATTACTCAGCTAGCCAATCACAGGCTTGGCCCTCGCTTGTTGCCTAATAAGGCGTTCAAGTCAGTCTTCCAGGCCCCCCACCATTCACCAACACTACCATACAACTGTATTGTCAGCCAATGGTTAACCAGGCTCCAAAACGCTTACTATACGGCAGAAGCCAAACAAGAAATAAACATGCTAATGAATTTGACACTTCTTTCCCCAACCAAATATGGTATAGATTGGGTACCCGTGCTCAAACAAATCTATGCTACCATAGCCCTTCAGCCATGTGGCTATAATTAAATTCTTAATTCTCTAATTTAATTATTAATTTCATACATCAAAAAATTATATTTGATTCCTTCCCTCAATACACTGTCACCTGTGGAGTTTAGTAACAAAAAAATTACATAAAAATATCCTTTATATAGACCGATAACCCCTAGGCCTGCAATGTTACAATATAATAATCAGAGCCACTAATATTTGTCGAACCGTGCTTAAAATTTCTTTACAAGGCATCATAATATCATAGAAAGTCCTATACTTGAGCTGGATTCACAGCCACCAAGTAACATTCGCGCTTACGTATGTGTAAAATTAGAAACATGTAGTGTGCTTGCAAGGGTAGCGTGTGTACGTACATAATAGTTGATCATCTTTCTGCTTTGTACTTTCATAAAGTGGAGGTTGTGAATGCAACATGTACAAATGTAAGACTCAATTTAATATTAATTTATATTGAAAAATTATTTATCTTGTAATAAATTATGTAATTTGATTCTAAAAATGTAAATAAGTTATAAACATCTACTAGCGACATTTTAGGACATGAACAATTTCCGTGCATGTCTAGATTAAATATTATTGTGAATTCAATCTCTAATTGTTAAAGTACGCGCGTGTCTTTTTACATACGTGTATTTGTACGTACGTGTCTTTGTACGTACATAAAGTGTGGTTGTGAATCTGTCTTTAGTCACAGATGCTTGATAAGTTTTCATTACCACCAACCTAAGTGTGCTGGATACGTTCTCATTGCCACCAACCTGAATACTTGATACATTTTCATTGCAGCAAATTAGTTGTATTGAATGCTGTCTCATTATTGCCAAACTACGAGTACACTAAAATACTTGAGAAGAATACAAAAATACTCCCAGATGAAAACAATACTATCATTGTAGTCAGATTTTCATTACCTGCCCATGTTATATGTTCACTAAGTGTTGATAATGATTGATGGGCATAGTTTTTTGGTAAATGTGCTTTATGTTTTGAATAAACAATCAAGATTAATAAAGAAATGGCAGTCATGAAATTCAGTTAGTAATAGCATTGTTTAAATATGAATATTGACGCGACCAAAGTGAATTAACTGATAATATGGTAAAATGTATATAAGGGAACGAGTTTTCAAGAATCCACTTTACGTGCAACTGCTAAATCAGAATTCACTATAGAACTTTGCGGCACACCCATTGACGATGGACGTCAGGTGCTTGAAAAGCCAAATCACAATAGAGTGACAGAATATCCCCAGTGGTCATCAATGCAGTTTAGTTCAGTGGTAAAGAAGTTTAAATATGGAATGTTTACATAATTGTTAAGAAATATCCTACATATGTCTTCAAGTTTAATTATTTATTTACTATAAAACAATTTCTACACAATAAGTACAGACATGAAGCAAATAATGGTAAAACATCTGTAAGCAATAATACAAGTATTTATGCTTGCTTACAAAATTGCACCAAAGGTTAGTAATTACAGCCAATATTTATTTCATTTAAGTAAGAATACTGTATATATTTAATAGTCACATGTTTTTCGTTCAAATCTGACTTTTACATAATATTCCTCCTCCACCCTAGCACCCAACCAACACCGCCAATTCCAAATTCTGTTATGGCTGCACAGCTTGTGACACCGTCAGAACTCTGATTGTCTGATGCATTTTGTGCTGTGCAGCACTGCATCATGAACTCTGATTTGGTCTCGTTAAGTTTTTTATATTGCCAAAATGTCCAATATTGCCATTAGACAGCACATATAAAGAGTTTTATTGTCCTATTTCATATAAAGTGTTGAACTTACAGAAATTTTATTCACAAGTATTTAAAGATAAGCATTAAATCTATTACGAAATCTAAATTTTTTTATAGTTTTTTGATGTTGCATGTTCATTTTGATATTTAAGTAAAATATATGACAATACCTAATGCATTATAATAATGAGAAGGACTTGGCAATGAACTTGACTTTTGTTATAGGTTAAATAATGTACGGTAAGTGATGATTTGCATTACCTTCAGGGTTTCAAAAAAAAAAACATTAACGTAACTCTGAATTTAAAAACAGCGCCTGACATTAACTATCGTCCATAACTATTTGCTGTATGAAAATGTTATGTAAATTAACATGGTTTAGTAGAGTAAAATATGGTGTAGAGTATGGTGTGATGGTAGATAATGTGTATATGGTATAAATAGTGTGGGGTTGAACAATATCAAATCTTAACAATCCTGTTTGAGACGTTTCATGGACTAGGAAATAAATATCAAACACTGTATTGCTAAATAGCGAAATAATAAAAAATACTTGGTAAGAATTATATAATTTTAATAGCCAAAAATTCACAGAAATTATTTTGAATGAAATATTGCTGAACTTGAAGGTAAGAATAAAGAAAAGAAAATTAAGGTATTGGATGTAATTCCCCAACATTAAGTTAAAGCAATACCCTGCTACTCTTCTCACAGTAATATTATTGCTGCTAATGCAAACATTTAAAATTTAGGGTTTTTGTAGTCAAATATATATATATATATATATAATTTATGTGCACCTTGCTTAAGCTTCCGCCCAACTGTACATAAACAGGCATGTTCCATTGTGTATGCATGTATTTCGATTTGTAGCTGTGTGGTTCATATGATGCGCTATTTCTTTTCCCACGCTCCGGCACACAAACATTGTTTTGTTTCTCACTTTTTCAGTTTGCCGAAACCATATTTTGGTGATGGTAGCGTATTTACAAATTTGTGTGTTTACGCTATGCATGGCATGCGTCGGAAAGTGCTCCCACGTATCTCATCCTGGATATTGTTACTTCTTCTGCTTATCGGCCATATTGGAAACTTATCCACATTCTTGTGCGTGGCAGAGCGGCGCGCTCAGTCTGGTTGTGTAGTGTGGGGGAGGCGAGTGGCCGGGCCGCTGGCCTTGGCTTGCCTCCGAGCAGCTTGTGCACATAATTTATCCTGCTTGTCTCGTGCAAAGCACATTCAGACCACAGCGGAACATCTCGTATTATTTACGTGAATGTAAACGGCAATGATTTTTAAACCTTTCAATACAGCCACTGAATTTTTTTTACTGCGCAAGAACTGCTACAGCCTGTCGCCATTATAAGCATTTACGCGATAGTAACAAAAGTGTGTATTAAAGAACAAACATTAAAAAAAATGTGTTGTATTTTTTTAAAAACTCGGAACACCAATTATGAATGTGAATTTAGAGCCACCCAAAAGGCCAAAAAACTGACTTTTCAAGGTGCCATCACATATAAAATAATGACTAAATTACTCGTCACTAAAAGTTGTAGGCCTATTGGAAAAATCATGAAACTATGCACAAAGCACCAGTTTAATGCTCTGTACTGTGAGTAGAGTTGAAACGGCTCTCGGCGCGCTTGCTGCAGTCGCTCTTATTGCTCCACTTCCGTGCGAGCATAAAACAAAAACCTTATCAGTTCACATACCGCACACGGCGACGGGACTGTTGTGCTTGCATCGTAGGCCGTTTTTACTCCGCAGTGCTTTCATAGCCACATGACAGCGGAAGTTGTCAAGGTCAAGCCGAGCTCAATACTGCAGCTAGAGAAAAAAAGATGAGATAACGCTGGATTTTTTTTCTTTTACGGACAGCTGGTCCTTTTTTTTGCTGTGCTGTATTGAGGGCGAAAAAAAATCATCTCTCTTCAACCCCCATCTCCCTGGGCTATCACAAGAATATTCACCGTTGTAGACATATTTAATTGCTTCAAATGTATCTCGACAACACATGTTTTGTGAATTGTGCAATTGTGACTTCAGTGTAAACACAAGGGCAAATATGCAGCTGTCATATGTATTTACGGTAAAAACACTCCAGGCATTTTATAAGCTGAGAAATTTCGAGGAAAAAATTTATTATAAATAATTCATGCTGTAGATCCATCAACAAATGCCGAAGTTATTGACGAACAGGTAATGTGATTTTGTGTAGGTCTACACATTTAAGATGATACATTCACCACGGGAAACAACTGAAAAATACGGATTGTTGCAAAATTACTACTGAAAGCTTTGGTAAATTGTTGGCACCTCTGAATGTAACTCATCACAAAGCAGAATTTAGTTTGGCTGCAGAGTGGTATTTTTTTGCCACTTCACATGGCAAGATTGCTGTATGGGAAGACTTTTCTTACTAACCAACCTTCTTTACAGAGCAAATAAATAAAATTACGTAACAATGTGTCGTGTAATGATAATGCATGGTGCCTTGGAGCTGTAACTGAAATCGAAGACATGAGTACTACATTCAGTTTTACCATCCAAGTGGTCCAGGAACTACATTAATCAGATTTTGTTTGAGTTAAGTGTGCTGATACCTTTAGAATTTAGAACTCAATCATGTAGAGGTGAATACATTGTAACAAATTGAATTATGAAATGACAATACTATTTAAAGACAAAGTTAATGCATGAGGAATTAAACAATATGCTTTATGTCAGTATTTACCATGTGTGCAGTGATCGTTGTAATATTGCATTTATTTAAATGAGTTATCACTAAATCAAAATACACTCTGGTGGGAGACTACTATACAAACACGAACATAATGTAACTAACATGAAAGCAGATACGTATATGAATAAGTACTACTGATAGATATAAAGTGTGCCGTTTTTCTGTGTTATACAGTAAACCCCTGATATAACGACATCAGATCTAACGACATCAGATCTAACGACATCGGCGATCTAACAACATAATTTTCAGGAACCGTGGAAAAATTAATATTTTAAAAATTAATCAAAGCTAAGCAAAGTGAAATAGATCATAGTAAAATGTTAATTAAAATAATTATGTGTACAATAAACAATGACATAATGCCATTATCATAAATTAGTAATATGCAGCTGTGAAACAAAAAAAACTGTTTAAAAATTCTAGAAACTTTGGCTGGAATATAGTTGATGCGCGCGCCGGGTGCGTAGGCCAACATATGTGCCTTATCTCCTAATGCTCCCCCTCACTTCTCCATCCTGCCTGAACTTCCCTCTCACACTCCTCCGTGTGTCCTTATCTCAGCTATGCAGTTCGATATGCGACTTGGCATAGAAATGGTAATTTACGACCTTTTTTTAAGGAAAAGTAAAAAGATCGGGTCAAAATGGTAAATTTAAGGAAAATCTTCTGTGTTGCAATTTCTTTTGTGAGTGCTGTGCTGTAAGAAACATGCCGCTAAACATAGATACAATCCCTCCTGACTGTCCACGCCAGCCAATAAACATTCACCCCCCCCCCTACCCAAAGAACAAGCCAAATTATGCTTGCATGCGCACGCATGAACTGCCGACTGTCTCATAGTCACGTACAACTAGCATCCTGTCTCGCCACAAAGCAGAGCCACGTGTTTGTTTTTCCTCTCCTACTCGGCGACTCTCTCCCATGTTTCGGTATCTTGTGATAGCCCAGGGAGATGGGGGTTGAAGAGAGACGATTTTTTTCCGCCCTCAATACAGCACGGCAAATAAAAAGGACTAGCAGGCCGTTAAAGAGAAAAAAATCCAGCGTTATCTCATCTTTTTTTCTCTAGCTGCAGTATTGAGTTCGGCTTGACCTTGACAACTTCCGCTCTCATGTGGCTATGAAAGCACTGCGGAGTAAAAACTGCCTATGATGCAAACACAACAGTCCCGTCGCAGTGTGCGGTATGTGGACTGATAAAGTTTTTGTTTTATGCTCGCTCGGAAGTGGAGCAATAAGAGCGACTGCAGCCAGCGCACCGAGAGCCGTTTCAACTCTATTCACAGTACAGAGCATTAAACTGGTGCTTTGTGCATAGTTTCCTGATTTTTCCAATAGGCCTACAACTTTTAGTGACGAGTAATTCAGTCATTATTTTATATGTGATGGCACCTTGAAAAGTCAGTTTTTTGGCCTTTTGGGTGGCTCTAAATTCACATTCTTAATTGGCGTTCAGAGTTTTTAAAAAAATACAACACATTTTTTTTAATGTTTGTTCTTTAATACACACTTTTATTACTATCGCGTAAATGCTTATAATGGCGACAGGCTGTAGCAGTTATTGCGCAGTAAGAAAAATTCAGTGGCTGTATTGAAAGATTTAAAAATCATTGCCGTTTACATTCACGTATATTATACGAGTTGTTTCGTTGTTGTCTGAATGTGCTTCGCACGAGACAAGCAGGATGAATCACGCGCACAAGCTGCTCGGAGGCAAGCCAAGGCCAGCGGCCCGGCCACTCGCCTCCCCCATCCTGCACAACCAGACTGAGCACGCTGCTCTGCCACGCACGTCTCGATGGGGGATTGTTGGATACCATTTTATTTGGAAGACACCTTTTCATCGTACTAAAATATAATTTAAATGAAAACTTTTTGTAAGTCGGTAATTGTCCTACATAAATTTTAGAAAAAAACACTTATTATTTTTTTTTATTTTTTTTGGGGGGGGGGGAATTTAGTTACCTCGGGACTAATGACATTGGCCATCTAACGACATAATTTCCTATCACTGTGCGATGTCGTTAGATGCAGGGTTTACTGTACGCTACAAAGTATGAATGTATAAAGTCTTAATAGCTTATAAAGAGAATATTGTTGTTCACTTCCAGTAAAATCGATATTGTTACCTAGATATTCTTTACTGTGGTATGAGGCAAAAATTACAATTTTAAAACATTGATTTTTCTTAAACAAATCACATTTTGTAACTCTAAGGGAGTTTATTGTGACCATATAGCACTATAGTGCAGCAACTTACTTCAGAACCTTGCACATTACCGCTGTGCGTATGTTGGCCCTCCTCTTTCCATCCCTCCTCTTTCCATCCCTCAAGCACTCGGAGAGGATTGTGTGACCACGCCAACACCTCCCTTCGAAACCAAGGTGAGGGAACGTCAGCCTGGTTTACACAAATATGATACAGATACAACGCAGGGACTGCATAATGTAATAATGGCTGGAAAACATTTCATAATGCACATATGCTAAAATCACTAACATATTAACACACATATAATTACGCAAATTAAGTTTACACTCCAACAGTATGCAAGCAGCAGCAAGGTTTCTGGGGACCTGCGGCAGATAATTGTTTTGGTCTCAAATGTTTGAATAACATTTTTGAGAATAATATTTTCCATCTACGTCTTTATTCATTGTAAATTTGTTAAAATAAGTAACATTGTCAAGTATGTTGTACATCTATATAGGAATATAAACATAGTTAGATTGTTGATATAGACATATTTTACTGCTGAAAACAAACATGAAAAAAACTTTTTTTTTTTTTACAGTTTTAGGACAAGGGCCGGGGGCATCATGGCCTTCCCCCCTCCCCCTTAGTTGTGGCCCTGAAAAACAGTCATGCCACTCATTGTTTCCAATAATTGGACATCTTCTCCGTGGGATGAAAATATCAAACACCAAAAAGGCTGTGTTGATATTATTCTGCCTTTAGAGATTAAAAAAGGTTTTCGATTGATGAACTCTTCAACAGCTTTGTCTGTACTTGAATTGGCAGAATAAGGACCCTTACCAGGCTGGTCTTTCTCCTTAACTGACATTTCATCCAATGAAATCCTATCCTGTTTAGCAGTTTTTTAAAAAAATCTTTACTACAATCCAAAACTCCGCCAGCCCGCAAAGCCTTGTTTAATGTAATTAAAGTTGGTACTACAGTCAGGACTCTTTAATACAAACCTGAAGGGACCCAAATATCACTACTTTGTAATAAACAAACTTTGTATTAACGAAACTTCGGCAAAAAAGTAAAAAGTGGAGCAGTAAGAATACAGTGATTGTACGTACATTTGTTTTATAAATGTCTAAGAATTTGCAGTTCAAAATAGCCTAGTGAACAGAATGAAAAAGTTAGTCACATGTCCAAACTTGAAAAACAAAATGCATTTGCAGGTAAATATGTACAGTATGTCATTGAGGTTTAAAAAAGGAGTCAATTTTTGTTTGCACAGTACTTTATTTGTATGAATTTCTCACAACAGAGCACAGTTTGTCAAAAGCTGTAATTGTGTCAGAGTCCACATCAATGTTTGCAAAAACATTTTCAAGCGTGGCAAGAGCAGCCATTGCATCATTCTTGACAGGCATGGGAGGTAATTTATCGTCCTCTGTTTCTTCAAGCTTGTCTTCATCAATCTCACAGACTTCGACACATTGCTGTCCAACATCTAGAAGTTCATCGACTCCTGGGGTTGCATATGTTGATAACTCAGAATCCACTTGCACGAAGTTCGAAAAGTCATCTTTGAATTGCAAGTTTTCTTGCAGCTGATTCCAGCCATCAACATCATGTTCTTCTTCCTCCTCCTCCTCTTCAGTAAGACCTGGAGCTTCACTGACCACTAATCCAGCCTTCCGAAAGCAGTTGGAGATTGTGGTGGCTGTCACAGCATCCCAAGCTAGAGAAATGTTTCTCATAGCATCCAACACGTTCCATTTGCACC